>CAUYUJ010019981.1:115000-166780 GCA_963575745.1 Prorocentrum cordatum
CGACCGCCGCGCGAATTTCACTGATTGTCGACAGGTGCCAGAAAACAAACGACACCACCTCGACCACGGACGCACGGGGCTCAGCGTATACCTGAAAATCTGGCGCGGGCTTTCGCGCGGCATGCGCCACGGCGCCCGGCCCCCGACGGGCCGCAGCGCGACGCGGTGGGCCACGGGCGGGGCGGGGACGCTCGATTTTGGCCGACTTCCAAAAACGCCGGCGCCACCCCCGTGATTCCCGCTGATATTCCCCCCGCGAGAAATGCCCCGTCTCGGCCACCGGCTCCCCCCCCATCGCCTCGCCCTCTTGCGTCGCGCCGCCGCTGGCGAGCGCGGCCAACCCAGCCAGCCCAGTCGCGCCCGCCGCGAAGCCGAAGCCGCGCAGACCGCGAATGGCAAAGCCCCGAGCTCGGGCACGGCCACCTAATCACCTTCGTCGGGCCCAGTCGGGCTCTGAACGGCCACCGACTCAACTGGCGACCCGCGATAGCGCTGCCCTTTGAGCCGCGGCCCCACGCAGAACTGCGGCGACTCCCCCTAGGCCGCGTCGCTGCCCGATGCGTCGCCCATGCCCCTCTGACACGGCGGTCGGTGCGCGGCCACCTTCTCGGTCCGTCGAGCACCCGGACGTCTCGCAACGCATGCGTGTCCAGCACAATGTGCGACCGCGACGGGGGCGCCACTTCGGCGCGGTTCCGTTAGGCTGCCCCGCACGATCTGGCCCCGCATCTGCTTCACCGTCGCCTCTGAGTTCATCTCGCAGAAAACCAGCCTCAGCTCCGCGGACGGGCGCGCAAACCACGGCGCCGCACACGAGTCCGAAGAATCACTTCCGCGACTAAGGCTCGGCCGCAACGCCGAGGAGTACTTCCAGGAGCGCACTGGTGTCTTTGAGGGCCGTCCACGAGGCTGCACGCGCCGCCTGAATATCGACCTCCACAAGGAAAGCGAGCTGGCCAACAGCGTGTACTCCCAGGGTCCCGCCTGCAGCTGCAGGGCCTCCAGTGACAGCATCGGCACCAGCCGCCTCCACGCCCCGCATGCGCATGTGACCCTCAGAACCCCCAGCTGCGTGGGGGGGGGGGGGGCACCCCGTCAGCTGGCAACTGGCCGTATGGCGCGCGATCCAGACGTGAACGTCGCTGCACGAACTGTTGTGCTCGCGCCGCGGACCGACTGTGCCCTCCAGGCCCCTCGAGCACGGCATCGGAGCCACCGGCTGCAGGGCCTCCAGTGACAGCATCGGCACCAGCCGCCTCCACGCCCCGCATGCGCATGTGACCCTCAGAACCCCCAGCTGCGTGGGGGGGGGGGGGGCACCCCGTCAGCTGGCAACTGGCCGTATGGCGCGCGATCCAGACGTGAACGTCGCTGCACGAACTGTTGTGCTCGCGCCGCGGACCGACTGTGCCCTCCAGGCCCCTCGAGCACGGCATCGGAGCCACCGTCGACGGCCACGAGCTTGCCCAAGGTCTCCTGGGAGCCAGCGTGCGTGGCCGGGTGGCAGCATGTCGCCACAACCTCCGCGACCACGACACCATCCGACTCCTCCGCATCCTCGGCGACGTGAAACTGGGCTCTCGTCTCGGCCCCCCGCGGCTCCAACGGCCCCGCGAATGCCCCGACCTGCCACGCCAGCTGCCATCCCGCGGCCAGGCCACGCCCGAGAGCCACCGCCTCGGCACACGGGCCGAGCCACGTTCCCGGCGCCAGCCAGTCGCCACAGCCGATTTCGCCGACCTCCGCGTCATACACGATGTCGCCATGCTCCACCACGTCGCTCACGAGGACCACGCCTGCTCCCAGACGGGCCTTGCGCTGCGCCGACTTGGGCTCGCCCGACCCGGCCGCGGCGACGTCGGCGGCCTCTGCGAGCGCATGCAGGGCGACATTCCGCCGCAGGCGGTCGAGGTCGCACGGCGTGCACCCAGCCAGCAGCGCGGCCAGCGCGGGGGCGCAAGCCGCGAGGCGCGAGCCCACCACAGGCTCGCCGAACAACGCCTCGACCTGGTCGTGGACGATGATTACCCTGTTGCGCGCGGCGTCGAGCTCGGCAACCAGCCTCTTCACGAGGCGCTCCGCCGAGTCCACCGCACGTGCCCGCCGCTGCCTTCCTGGGGCCGAGCTACGCAGGGAGCGACTCCCGCAGCCATCATGCCCTCACCGCCCGCCAGCTCGGAATTCGAGCCAGACACGAGCCACAGTGGCTTGAGCCAGGTGAGAGAGGAGGCGAGGATAATGAGCGGGCCTGCCAGTGCGAGAGAGAGAGAGAGGAAAAGATATTGTTCACTCGGGGCGGGGCTCGCCCATGTGATGATATTGATGATGCTGATGATGCTAATAGCTGATGAGTATGATGATGATGGTGGTGATGATGATGATGCTGGTGCGGATGGTGATGATGATGATGATGACGACGACGATGATGAAGATGATGGTCATGATAATGATACTGATGATGGTCAGTTTGACAATCATGGGCATGATGGCAATGGTGATGATATGACGGTACGGTCATGATGGTATGGTGATGATGAGGATGGCGATGAAGACGACGATGATGATGATCATGACGATGCTCAGAGTCATCATGATGCTGATGATAGATGGTGAAACTGATGTGATGGTATGGTGGTGATGACGATGTGATGGTGATGCTGCTGATGGGGATGCGGTCGATGCTGATGATGGTGATGGTGGTGGTGATGATGGTGATGGTGATGATAATGGTGGTGGTGGTGGTAAAAGTGGCGAGTATGACGATGATGGTGAGTATGGTGATGATGATGATGATGATGATGATGATGATGATGATGATGATGATGATGATGATGATGATGATGGTGCTGCTGCTGATAATGATGATGATTAGGAGGAGGAGGAGGAGGAGGAGGAGGAGGGTGGTGGTGATAGTGATGATGATGATGACGATGCGTTCTCCATGGCTGAACTCCCCGACGGTACATTACGACTCGAAGATGGAATCACGTGAGCTCCGCTAATTATATTCTCACACCCGAAGGAGAGAGAAGGTCGCGAGCGAAACTAGGTTGACCTTGAGCTCACGAATGCCCGACGGAGAATACTTCGTTGTCCTGACCAGAGACTGGCGGGAACCACCTCCGACGTCGCATCTTCTTTCGTGGCGTGACTCCATGGGGATCTCGACAGGGGCCGCCCCGAGGCCGTGAAACGGCTTCCTGAGGCCCAGAGAGTCGGAAGCCCGGCTGGCGCGATCGCTGCTGTGCCACGCCTTACCGGGAAGGAACCAGGTCCTGTGGTGGGACGCACAGAGGCATGCAAATACTATGTGTCCAACTTGGAGGCGCCCGTCCGACCCGAGCACCTAGCATACCCATGGTGCAGTCTATCGCTTCCCGAGCGGTGTGGCCAGAAAGCGCCCGCCACGACGCATATACTATAAGATTTCTCGGTGCGCCGCACACCTAATATTAGTATGCTGGAGTGACACCGAAGTAGGCAACGGGTCCAGGACTCCAGGGCTTCCCCCAGGACCGCACTTCACCCTGAAACGTTTTTATCGACAGTCCCAGGGCCTGGGGAGGGCACCGAGGGCCTGAAAGCGGTGCAAAACCTCAGGAGCCGTGTCCCTCGGGGCCCGCTCCTTTCATGGCGAAACGTCCTGGGGTTGAGTCGGCTACAAGCAGGAGTGACCCTGGGTAAGAGTAACCTTTGGTGCGGCGCTTTTGGGGGCCGCGGGGGGACCAAACACATGCGCGCAAACGCTATCATCGCCTCGCGTTCGGCGATCGGGGGACCCTGGTGGGCCCGCACCACTCGCCATCGCTCGGACGTCCATTCCCCGTGCATTGGTCGGATTCGTGAGTGCTCTTTGTTGCCAAACGGTCCAGGAGGCTCCTCGATGGTCCCCGCCGAATAGAACCGCACACGTCCGAGCGATACCAAGGCCAAAGGTCACTCCAGCAAAGGGTCACTCTTACGTGCAGTCGACTCAGGGGGGGGGGGAGCGGGTCCTTCCGGTACGCGGCCTCGGACGACAGCTCGGGGCAGAGGTCGCGGAAGCGGGAGCTCCCCGCGGCGGCCTGGTCCTCCGCGCGGGGGGCGCACGCCAGGGCTCGGGAGCGAGCACTCTGCACACCACAGCCGGTCCACGGGCGGCCATCGTCGTCGTCGTCGTCGTCGTCGTCGTCGTCGTCGTCGCCGTCGTCGTCGTCGTCGGAGAGGGGTAACGTTGCAGTCATCGTGCTACCGTGAGGAGAGCACGAGTCAGGAACGAAGGGGCTTTTCTGGCCACCTGCGGGCCACAGACGGGCTCCACGACATACATCTAAGGAGCGGCCAGAAAACCCTAGCCCCTCCCGAGCCAAAAGCGATCCTTCGTTCTCAGCGTCTTGACTGTAGGATTCAGTCAAAACCCCCGCCGGAACACGCTGCAGGGTCACAGGAAGCGCGCCGAGTTGTCCTGCAGGAAACTGGAACGAGCTCCGGGGCTACCCTGCGGCTCTGGCATCGTAGTCTGAAACCCTGTTACGGTGAGGGCATTTTGGATAAGGAACCACTGAGTAAGGAATCCAGGGTCTGGAAGCGTGTGGAACTCCAATAGTGGATCGGCCATGGATATCACCGCCGCCCTCATCAGACAAGGAATCCTCCAGGGTCTGCAGCCTCCTGGACACATTCCTTCACGAACGCCCCCACCGTAGCTCTCCAAGGAGCTATCCCGGGATGTGAACTCGGGGGTCGATGCGTTCGCCCCCGAGCCTATCCCCCCCCCCCCAGCGCGGCCCCCGAAGAAGGCAGGCGGGCCAGCGCAGGCGACGCGCTGAGATCCCCTAAAGATCCGTCTCCCCGGGATCCGTCCCCACAGACCCGTCTCCCCGGATCGGCGGCGCGCGACGGGGGAAGCGAGAAGGGGCGGACCCTCTCAGGAGGCTCGGAAGTCCCCCAGCCATCTGAGAAGTTTCCTGAGCCTTCCCCGAAGACAAAGAAAGCTTCTGAGAAGGCGCGGGGGGTTCTGAGAAGTCCCGCCGCCTTCTGAGAAGGCCTTCTCCTTCTCATTTCCCCCCTCGCTCGCCGCCGACCAGGGGACGGTTCCCCAGAATGGGACGTGGAAGGACATACAGTTATGGCTGTGGCTTGAAACAGTTGCAAAGCGGACTTACAACCCACCTGCAAGGCAGCCACCTGCAAGTGTGTTGCAAGTGCACCCAGCCGCTCCAAGGTGGGTCCGCGACGTACACAGACTTAGAGCAGCTGGGCGGACTGGCAACCCAATTGCAGGTGCCTTGCAAGTGGGCTGCAGCCACCGTCCGAGGCAAACATATGGCACAAAAAAATCGCACAACATTTACCAAACAATGATTGCGCTTAGGGTTTCTTCTTTGTCCTTCGAGGAACTGGGCCTGCGGGCCGCTCTGGCCACCATGTGGCCGCCGTCGCCGCCTCGTCGCCTGGGCCTGCGGGCCGCCGTGTGGCCGCCATGTGGCCGCCGTCGCTGCCTCGTCGCCGCCCGCCGCCTGGGCCTGCGGGCCACGCTGGCCGCCATGTGGGCGCTGTGGCTGCCTCGTCGCCGCCCGCCGCCTGGTCGCCGCCCGCTTTGCCTTGCTTCGCAGACGTGCACATGTTTGCGTTGCTTTGCGTTGCTCCGCGTTGTGTTGCCATGCCTTGCAACTAGTTGCACTGCGTCGTATTGATTCGCATGTCTTTGCATTGATGTGCATTGCTTTGCATTGTGTCACACTCGTTGCGTTGATTCTCCGAGAAGAGTCATCGGATCTACCCCCCGCCCCTGGGGTTAGCGGTACACCTTTTCGCGTTACAACTTACATGCGATTCTGCCACATCACCCATCCGAAATATAAATTCATACCATCCCAGCCAGACCGGTATCGCCCCGCGCATCCCCTGCAGATACTATGCGCGCGCACTCGTTTATCAAAACTCGTCAGCTTCCAAAACCTCCCCGCAACAAAAACAAAGTGCACACGCGGGCGTCGTGCGAGCTTGCCAAAGTCAGTCGAAACATTTCAGGATTCGTGAAGAGTTCCAAACCGAGAACCCCGAAAACATGTTCTGATTATATTTACCAAACAAATGGTTTCGCAACAAGGGATTTCAAGAAAAACCTGCGCCCGCGCTCTTGCGAAATCTTACGAAGACCCATGGTTCTGTTTCAAAACTGCCAACATATGCGACCAAACGGGCCTCTCGCGCGCACGTGTCGAAATTGCTTGACAGCCCTTGCGCGCGCGCTGTCGCAAGAATCTTTGCAACAGGAGAGACGAATAGCACGCGCGCGCGTCGTCGCGCGCGCATGCCGAAAATTATATATAACGAAGTTCCGTAACGATCTCAACAGGGAGTAACCCGAAAACGCAGAAAAAACGCATGGAGTTGCAACCTCAATATTCAAAAAAACTTGCGCGAGCGCCCCGGCGAAGCCTTAAGAAAACCAATGTTTTCCAGCATTGCCATCAAATTCTGCCAAACGGACTTCTCGCGCCGCATGTCGGACTCATCCGAACGCCCTTGCGTGCGCGCTGGGGGGCACGATCCGTGTCAAATAATACCACGCGGGCCACTTGCGCGCGTCGGCCGCGCGCACAGGTCGAACTCCATCCAAAACCTGCATCACCGACGCGAAAACACCGTCATCGTCATCGGCGGGCGTGGTCAACATCGGCGCCGTCATTGGCCTTGCGATCGTCATCGCCACCATCGTCACCATCATCGTTACTCGCATCATCGTGTCTACCGTTGCCGGCTTCGCCATGATACCGCGCCCGCCCACGTCAGGGACTCGCACTGAAGGGCCCGCTGGAGGTGCCCAGCGGTCAGCGCCACCGCGCCCGTGTCGGTCGCGAGCATGCCTGGGCTACCGCGGCCGCAGAGATGCACCAGCCAACGCCAAGCACCAATCGCAATCTCCGCCGCATGGGTTTTGCAGACCAAGTTGCGGTTGGGTGGGTGGGATGTTTGCGCGAGCAGTGGAGTTGACAGCTTCAAGTTCGGCAGGGTGACTTTGCACCACATAGATTGCACCACGCGGATTGCACCACATCGATCGCGCCACCTGGATTGCACGGCATAGTTTGCAAGAAATCACTGTTATGGGGCCCACGCTGACTAACAATGTTAACCAAGCTGTATGGATGTGGCCAGAGAGCGCCCGCCAACGAGCATATACCAGATGCTCTATGAGCGTGCGCTGTCGCCCCTGAGAAGCCGACGCACACACAATCGGAGGTTGGGGGGTGAGATCGAAGTGAAACGGAGACCCCCCACCAGGAAATCGGTTTTGGCTTCGTGTTCGTGCCGTGCGCGCGGGCGGGGCAAAGCTGCGTGGGCGGGCGAACGGAATAAACCCGCCGTGATCAGGGCGAAACCAGGCCGAATGATGCTGCGCCCCCGGGTTGGCCAGCTGTGGCCCGGGGGTGTCCCAGGGGTGTCCCGATGGTGTCTCGATGGTGTCCCGATGGTGCTCCGATGGTGTCCAGATGGTGTCCCGATGGTGTCCCGATGGTCGATAATGAGGTCGGTAGGTATACAATGGGATCGAGTGTGAGATGGATAGTGAGGCCGACTGGCTGCGAGACTGATATTTAAATAGAGTGACCGATGGTGGGATGAATGTGAGCTCGGCAAACCGATTTACAGGCGGTGTCTAGATAGTGCCCCGATGGTGTTCAGATGGTGCCCCGATGGTGGTAGGAAGGTGTCCCGAAGGTGCCCACATGGTGTTCACTTGGGGCTCACATGGTGTCCCGATGGTGTTCAGATGGTGCCCCGATGGTGTCTCGACGGTGTCCACATGGTGTTCCTATTATGTCCCGCTGGTGTCTCGATGGTGTCCAGATGGTGCCCCGATGGTGCCTCGATGGTGTCCTCATGGTGTTCCGATTATGTCCCGCTTTTGTCCCGATTTTGCCCCGATGGTGTCGCAATGTTGCCCCGATGTTGTCCCAAGGATTTTCCGATGCTGTCCCCATGGTGCCCCCATTGTGTCCCGATGGTGCCCAAGTGGTGTCACATTGTGTCCCGATTGTGCCGTAATGGCTGTCCCGATGGTTGTCCCGTGATATCCATAGTTAACAAAGTGAGATCGATGGAGATTGAGACCGGCCGATAGTGAGGCCGATTGGTATATAATGGGATCGACTGTGAGATGGATCGTGAGACCGACTGGCTGTGAAACTGATAGAGTAGTAGAGTGACTGATGGTGGGATGAATGATGAGGTTGGTAAACCGATTTACATGGCGTTGTTCAGATGGTGTCCCGATGGTGTCATGGTGTTCCAATGGTGTCCACATGTCCACATGGTGTCCTGATGGTGTCCACATAGTTCCCCGATGGTGTCCCGATGGTGTCATTCATTTGCTCCCGCAATGTCTTCAGGTTCTCCTCCGGAGGTTGCTTCGATGGTGTCCCCATGGTGGTTGTCCCGCGGTTGTCTCGCAGGTGTTCAGGTGGTTGTTCGGGGGTTCTCCGATGGGTGTCGGGTTCTCAGTGTCAGCATCATGATCATCATGATCATGATCATGATCATGGTCATCATCATCAGAGAGAGCGTGATCCACCGCCGCTTTACTGTGGAAAATTGCCAACCTTCTCCTCCGGAACCCGGGGGTCTCCACCCCCCCCTCCGAAAATCCCCCCCCCCTGCTGGAACCCCTCCCCCCCCCCCCCCCCCGCCCCCTCCCTCCCGGCAAAATCCCCCCCCTCCCCTACCCCCTCCCCACTCGACTTTTCAGTCCTTGAGCCAGGATGTTGTCAGTACACATTCCTTGCTCTGCTACTCTCTATCATCAATTCACATCGCTACTACAACCCTGTATCTCTCACATGTCGATGTCCTGGATATTCAGAGTCCGCTTTCACCCTCTTCAATCTAGCTTATGTAGCTGGAGCGTGGTGTCACAAACCTTTGGGTATGATATCCATCTTGATTCCAATCATCGTTGTCGTACTCCTTCTCATAACATGATAGGAACTCCAATAGAGAAAGCTTGTCATCGTCCAGCCCCAACGATTCGCCAACGTCGTTAGAGCTTACCTCGTAATTGTTGTCTTTCAGATCTTGCTCGGTATAGGTAGCCGGGCGTCGCACTCCACGTCGTAATATGATGCTCCTTTCCTTGAGCTCTATCTTCCACTCACCATTAGTTAAGAAGTGCATGTAAATCGGCGATAGCATCTTCTTAGTAAGTTGGTCTGCCAACATCACCGTTGTCGGTAAGTGAATAATATTCCTGATCATCCGCGTCAATCGATCTTCACGTAGTGCAAGAATGCCCACTCGATGATGCTTATCATTCGGTAGTGACTTAGAGAAACATATGAGCTCGAAAAGATTCATTGCGTCAGTACACACATCCACTGGAACTAAATGCTGAGAACGTAGGTGAACTTCCAATAGATCGCGTGCAGTAGGTGTCTTGCCGAATACTGGGGGATATTCCAACTCTGTAATCCGTGATGCTATGATGTTTGCCATTGCTGCACAAGAAACCGCAGGGTTAGTCTCCGAATGAGAGGTGGACCATGAAACTCTCTGAGACTTCTTTGAACTGGGAATCAACGGACAAGCCACTCCACCGAAAACTCGTGCTTCGTGCCCGTAGTATTGTTATTGACTTCCGTGGCGTAAATCCGCATGATCCTGTGCCAACAGAACGATACGTGATTCTTGCGGGTAGCAGGTGTTGCTAGTAATATGGCCGCTGTCCGTCACTTGAACCAGTCGTCGTTGCAGTCCAACATATCTGAAGTGTAGTCCATTCATCTCTTGATTAGCCAGTGCCTGCTTTAATACTCCATTCAACTGTTTGACATGTATACCCTTCGGATTGATCATCTCTGTCTGAAGCTGGACGATCTCTTGAAGAATGTCGCCTCTCGTCTTGGTCAGCCATAGCATACTCATAAGCAGCGATCGAAAAGAACTATGGCCCTTGTCGCAGAGCTCAGCTGTGTCAGCGGTCTTCTCGACCATGGTAATTGGCTTGAGTCGAATCAGGTAAGGCTTCTGATGTAGGAAGAAGTGTCCTGCCTTAATCTTTTCATGAACGATGCCACACCATGTGAAGGGTAGAGTATGTTGTTTCAGTTTGCCAAACTTGCGTTCAACTTGTTGCGGCACCCATGAGATCAAATTCTTCATAGCCAAAACTAAAAAGTCATCCACATGCAGCACAATGATACAAGCCAAAGTTGATCCCGTCTCGTCAAACTTATACAGGAAGTTATCATCATGAAGCGACTTGTAGAACTTGAGCTCACTTAAGAGAAAATGCAGAAATGCCATCTGAAACAGAATAGGTCCATCTACCAATCCATACATGGCCTTGTTCAGCAGTAAAACAAACAAAGATCGTTCCACGTCCTCGACCGTCGTAAATCCAATCATGCGAAGATGTCGCCATACATTGGCCGGAGGTTGTAGCCATACCGTTCTGACTTTCTTGCACTCGTGTCCGAGCTCCTTGGCCCTTGCCTCAATCTCCTGGAAGCGTAGGCCCTGTAAGAAGGCTGTTGAAACGTCGAAAGCTTCACAGTCCCAGTAGTACTGAGCTCCAAGAGAAATGGCCAACCTGTGTGACAGTGCTGATGCCGTTGATGAATGTCGGTGTACTCCTTTACGCTGTACGTCCATGAAGCCGCGTCCACACATGCGTGACTTGACTTCTGGTGGGTGTCTCGTTTTCCACTTGCGTACCCATACTGCGTCGATGGTGTTGGTACTGCAACTCGCCAAATCCAGAGTAAACACATCATGAGATACAAAGGAGGCAATCTCCTTTCGATATCCTCTTTCAACATGCTCCCAGTACCTGATGACATCGTCCTCCGTCAAGAAACCCTCTTGGGTAACGGAGAAACATTCGTCTGCAAGAATATCGTACCAAAAGCAAGTCTCTTTCTGCCAGGGTCCTGGAATAACTAAAAATGATTCTTGTGCCGCCCATGCCGTGCTGTCTGCTCTGGTGGCGGCAAGCCAGTTCTGAACCCTGCCCGCGTCTTCTGCTGCGTGTGTCATAGGATCGAAATCATCAAATGGAGAGGTATCCTGCATCTCACTGATCTTGGACGCTTTCACACAGTACTGATACCATGATGGAGGTGCCACCGAAAAGAGGGAGTCTTCTTCTTCTTCTGGGTATTCGATGGTCTCGTCAGCTGCTCCTTCTGGATACTCGAGTGTCTGATCAGCTGCTTCATCTGGGTATTCAAGCGTCTGTTCCAATGAGTCAGGCGGATACTCCAGTGTTGTTTCTGCTGCTGCATCTGTTGCTGATACTGGTTCGGATGGTTCAGCCAGTTCCAATGGTGAGCTCGATGATGGTGGCGATGGCCCAGTGCGTGCTCGTTTATCGTCTTGATGTTCCACCGGCGTCGGAGACGGGTGTGACAATGGTAACACTGGTCGCTGGTCATGAGACTCACCACTCGACTGTCCCGGGTCTGCCACAGGTGATTCTGGATGGAAGAGTTTCTTTTCAGGAACTTCGTCGATTTCCACTCGCTTGATCTCAGCACGCGTCCTCGACCTAGTACTTGATACGCTCTCAGGCAACTTGAACTTTGATGCCGCTGGAGTCGCTGGAGATTCTGGTTTCTCTATGGTCAAAGGTGGTGGCCAGGGAAATGCCGTCTGACGTTCAATAATCCTTGATCTCGACCTGTCTGCTGTCGACGACGCTGAACTCGATGATGTAGTTGTTGGAGCTGAGTCCATCTGTACCTCTGGCATTGGACTCTCAGAGATCGGTATCTTCGTTGGAGGCGGACTTGGATGTTGAGGAAACTCTGGTGGAAGTCCATAAAACCGTGATCTCGATCTATCTAACTCTGGTGAAGCTGCAGCTTTGACTTTTGCTGCTCCTGGTTCTGGCGGATCGTCTGGTGGTCGAACTGATGGTTGTGATATAGACACATCTTTGAAGGTAGGTGAGGATATAGAACTCTGCTCCACTCCCGATCGCGATCTGTCTAGTCCAGGAGATCTCGATTTCATGATCTTCACTGCTGGAGCCGGAGGAGGTCCAGGAGGAGGTGCAGGAGGCGGAGTTGGTGCCTGCTGCTTCATACTCTGGTCAGGACTATAGGTCAATGATGGTGATGATATCGTAGTGTCGTCCAGTCCTGGTCCTGCTGGTGGATGTTGAGGCGGATGCGGTGGAGCTGGAGGTGCCGCTGGTAGAATCCGTGGCGGCGGACTTGGAATGTAGATCACGCTGTCGTCGTCAAACGGTGCTGGAGTCCACGGAATCGTCGATGGGCTCCACATTGGGCTTAAATCAGGGAGAGCTGTATCATCCCTGAAATAGTCAGGCGCCGCAATCTGATATGCCACCAGAAAACACTTGAAGCCAGAGATACTTTGTTGCCTGGCCTGATGTCGGCAATCGTGTACTGGTCTCGCAGTTGCTGTGTCCACTGCATGAGACGCCCGTAGTCCACGTTGGTCAGGGGCTCGGTGTGTCTCACACCGTAGCCGAACTGGACTCCATCGATGCTCAAGTTGAGGAGGTCTTAAGCTGCCTGACGTGCGTCTGCCAGAATGCGAGGAGGTCGCTCCTCCAGGTCCTCTGGAACGTTAATGTATTGTTGTGACTGTTGGTCCCACTGTCTGCCATAAGTGTAGACCTGCCCAAGAACGTGATCCTCGACCTGGTCCATGAGCGAGGCAATGAGCTGCTTGCTGGTGTCGTTCGTTGTGGTGCTGATCTGCGTGAGCCACACGAAACCAATGCGAGGGCGAACGTGTCGAAGTGGAACTAACATCGGATGGCCCCGCCAGATGATGATCGCCTTGTTTTCCTCACTGATGCACTTGACCATCTCCGCTGGGCCCCGCCATCCACTCTGATCCTTGGAGGTCGGTTCCCTCCATAGGTCCACTTTCGCCTCTGGCTCCTCGATCTTCTTGAGAGTCTCCGGCGCATACTGCTGCGGCTTGGTGTTGGCCGCTTCCGCGATGCGATGCTCGATGACTGCCTGAATGATGGCCTCCTTAGCATGTAGCCTTAGGCGGATCTGGGACTCAATCGAGTCTGGAAGCGCAGCCCTCGCATCGCTTGTCGCCGAGATCGTCGCGTTGTCGCGATGGTGGAAGTCGCGAGGCTCGTAGCCCAGGAGGGCTTGATTCGGCGTCGAACTCCCGTAAACCCGAACCGAGTTGGAGCACAGGCTCGCCTCTAATACGCAGTCGTCCTGACTCTTGCGGATGCCCTGCTTTTGAACCTGCGAGTAGAGCTTGAGAGCCGCAAGCTTGATGAGGCCGAGCCGCCTTTCAGCCAAGCCAGTTCTGGCATGTCCTTCCGATCCCTGAAGGTCGCGCTCGATGTCGTAAGCCTCGCATGCTTTGCCGATAACGTCACTGATCACTGCGCCCTCTTGGTCGGACACAATAACTTTTGGTGGTCCAAAGTAGCGTGCCCAACATCTCAGGAAAACTTGGTGCCATGTCTTAGCATCCTTGGTGATCAAGTGTTCGCAGCACGCCCAGTGAATAGCTTCATCCACAAAGATGACGTACGTACGACCCCAGAGCGTGAAGAGGTCTGTTTGTACTCGATGATTGAAGTGTGCAGCCAAGATGGTACCTGCTGACTTCGGCCTTGTCAATGTCCTTCTCCATCCTGCGCAGATCTTGCACTTGGCTATCGTTGTTGGTATTAAGTCAATAACATGCTTTGAGAACTTGCCACGTCCCAAGAAGATAACCATCTCGCTAGCCGGAAGATGCCACATCTTGTAGTGTAATCCCATCAGTAGCTTCTGGGCCTCCTTCGTCGTGATCTTAGGATCCTCGAGCTTCCGCCTGAGCATCCTGATGTTGAACGATGGCTCGATGTAGTCGGGAAGGTCGGCATGCCCTCAATGGGTTTGTCGTCGAGTGATTCAGCGGGTGCCGCAGGTGGTGCTTGATCGGGCTCAGGAGGTGCTACCTGTGCCGAACTGTTATCTCTAGAAGCTACCTGTTCTGCTGGTATTGGCGCTGGTGGTGGAGGTACCCGCACAATAGGTACATCAGCACCCCAGGCGCTCTTCAGCGGTAGTGGCATTGCCTCGGCTGGCTGAGCAGGTGCGTCTGGAGGGAGAGGTGCTGGTACTGGAGCTTGAGCTGGTCCTGGTATTGGAGGCCGTCCAACAATTGCTCGGTTTGGTGCTTCGGTATCTTTAAACCTGCAGCCCTCTGTCCGAGTGTGGACCGGCGTAACTCTCATATCAGCGCCAGGATAGCGAGCTCCGTGTTTGCACCGTTCACAAGCCCAGAAAACCATCAACGATAGACCATCTTCCTTGCCATGAGTAAACTGCCATATTTCTGCGCCAATTGCTGTGCAAAGATTCCACGGATATACTGCTGCCATAGAAGTCCTCCAGGTGCTGGTGCCTGGTACTTTCCCCGACAATTCTCCATGAAGAGGGCACTTGTTTTCGCCAGTACATCGTAGCAGGGTGGACTGGCTGATCTCTATGTTCGCGTAGTCCAGGATAGTCGTCTTCTTGTTGGGCAGACCTCGGCTGTCTATATATTTGGCTCCATGTTGACACTGATCAAGCACTGCCGAGGTTGTCCGTGTGTCGCTATGAATGCATGAGAACGGGCTTTCAGTAAGTAACTGTGACCCATGAGGTGTCTCCAGAACATAGGTCTGTGTTTTCTGCTTAGAATCAAGAACTTGTTTGCTGCGGTATGTCGTCCATTGAAGGCCTGCTCGTTCTTCTTGTCGTGCTCGTGCTTTTGTTTTTTTTTTTTTTTCTGCCTTGGACGCAGTGTTGGCCTTTGACCGAGGAGAGCACCTTGGAGAAAAGAACTGTGCTGAGATCCCCAGCTTGTCATATACTTCATCCAATGTTGGTGATCTCGTAGGCCCGTATCCCAGCCATACCGATGGTCAACTGGAAAGCCTGCATTGAGCTGCAGGTGAAGAGCTGCCAGTGAAAGCCTTGAAGACCCTGAGCAAAACTCCTGAATGTCCAATTTGTGACCTAGATCGTTGACCTCCACGACCGGCATGACATGGTAGAGCCATTGAAGTGCATTCAGTGGTGTTACCACTGGAAGAGAACTGCCATTGTAGAATTCTTCCGGCATGCAAGTGTAGTACTTCTCAGCATCTGTCTTCCGCTTTGAGTTCCAGTGTTGAGGCCAGATGCCACCAGAGTATCTCTGGCCAGGAAACTCCATCCATGCCTTGTAGAAGTTCTTCTGAGGTATTTCATTCCAGATAGAGTGTTGATCTTGAGGAGGTACTGGTACTGCTTGCATGACTTTGTGCATCGGAGGTGATATGTTGCTTTCTGCTGTTGTCGGTATTGTTCTCGTCGGTGATGTCGGTAGTGCCGAAGCTGCCATCTGTGCTGATGAGGTCGTCGTTGTTGGCATGACCGGAGGCTCATGAACTGGCACTGGTGCCAGTTGCCGTGCGGTGTTGATCTCGTGCAATCCTGTAGTTGTGATCTCCTCGTCGATGTCTGAAGAGTTCCCAGGGCCACTTTCGCCCTCTATGCCTGACGTCCGTACGGCTAACGTCAGGGGGCCAGCGTCCATGCCAACAGAGCCTTTCCGCTTCTTGTGATGGCTAGTGGTCGAAATACGCATGACCTCGTTGAAATACTGCACTACGGTTTTCCTCAGCTTCTTCTGATCTGACCACGATGCCTGCTTGAAGTCGCCTGTCGGAAACAAGTAGTGACATGAGTCTGTCAGATACAGCCTGATGAAGAAAGTCTGAGGGATTGCTGTCGTATGAGGGCCTCCGGAGCCCACAACTTTGATAATCATGATGCCGTCGCCTCCTTGCAATGCCCCACACAGGATTGATGACTGGAGTCGAAGCAAAACGCTGAGTGGAAGAATTCCTGGGCACTTCGAGCCCAGATCACCAAGCAAGTCCAAATCAATCGTGACTTCGGCAATGCCAGGAAGTGGAATGCCAAGAGGTGTCTCAGCCAGACCTTTGCTTTCTCCTGGCGGCCACCGATTCCAGTGAAACGGCTATCCGAAGGCTTGACCTCGATCACTTTGCCATACTTGGACAGAATGTCGGTGATGTATTCCTTCATGGCGTCCGTGCCCATGATAGCCTTGGCCGCGCCCGTGTCGACGAGCATGCCATGGACTGGTCGTCCACGGACCATGTGGAAGTTTAAGCTGGCCATCGTGTCCGCGACTCTCGGCTTGGTCTGCCAATGATGCGGTATCATACGGCTGTCGGGTATCATCACCTGCTCGTGGGATGCAAAGACCGAAAACAAAGTCGCTGTGAATAAGGCCGCACGTGCCAAAGCACTTCCAGCCCGTGCTGTACGTGTTGATGCTGCCGTTGACGGTCTGGAATCCGGGGCCTCCAGGTCGTCTGGGTCGTCGATGCCAAGATCTTGCATGCGCTGACGGCGTGCCAGTAGGCTGTCGAAGTGAAATTCTGGAAGTAGTCGGGATACTGTGCTCGCTGATCCAGGTGTTGAGGATGAGGCTGCTGCTGTCACTGGCGCTGAACTTCTTGCAGGTGACAGATAGTCAGGAGGCACCAGACCTTGGCCAGACTGCTGGGGAGTGTTCTGTGGTGTAGCTGGCTCTCCACTGCTTGTGCCGATGGTTTCCCAGCCATCGGGTGTCTCAAATGCTGCCCGGGCCCCATTCGTAGAAGGGTGCTGAGCTGGTGAGCCGTCGCTGTACTCATACCAGGTCTCTCCAGTGGACTGCTGGCACATGCCATAAACTCCATCGCCTTCATACCAAGAAGTGATGTCGCCATCGCCCTCGTCGTAGTGATATTCATGGCCCACATCCGCTGGACCATCTTCGAGAAGAAACGTGCCACCACTGCGATAGCGATAGCCTTTGCCTTTGCTTCGTCCACTGCGGAAGCCTTTAGAGTTGTTCTTGCCTTTTCGGTAACCTTTTGAGCTTGATGATTCCCCTCTGCTTTTGCCTTTCCGATAGCTGCCTTTTCTACTGCCACTGTTGCCGTAGTTCGTCATGTACTTGCCTTTACCTTTGCCTTTACTGCTGCTTTTACCTTTACCCGAGGAGCCCTGATGATCATGACTCGTAGGAGAACCTCCAGGCAATGGGCAATCCGAGCTTGAGTGCCACTTGGACCCGAACTTGGTGCAGCCGTCCTTACGCTGGCGATTGCCCTTGCCCCAGAACTCGCCTGTCTCTGAAGAAGGATGTGGTGTATGTGGTTGATCCGATGCATGTGCTCCTTCTTGCCAGTCCTGGTCTCCCCAGTAGGTTTCCTCCTGCCAAGCATCATCCCCATTCCATTGCCATTCAGATTCATCGTAAGAATCGCCATACTATGTGTCCTGCCACGAGCTGCCATGATAGACTCCTGCCATATCGTGCAACGTAGAAGACTTTGCTGCGTCATGATCTCCAAACATTCGTGTACAGAGGCGCCGAATATCATTGTATCTGGAGAGGTCTCCGTCACCCCGGAGCCTCAGATCGAAGTGTTGTCGCTCCGAGAGCTGAGCGCCTCTGAGAAGCAAGTATGTCTTGCCAATGTCGTTCATCTGTAGTCCACATTGTGCTTCAGCATCTGAGAGCGCCAAGTCGTATAACGCCAAGAAATATCCGAACTTGCTGTTGCCTCGAAAGAGCTCGAAGAAAACCGTAAGAACTTCCCATTGCAGATCCTGCCTGTCTGTAGTATACTCTTCGAGGATCCGTTGTATCAAGAACTTGGCGCCACTGATCTGCTCGGGAATCATAGTCATGCCAATCTGCTGCGCTTCATTAGAAGGTTCTGCAAAGAGCTCTGGAGCTTCAATCATCATCTGCTGTCCAGTGGCCAGACTCCATCGTTGTGCTCGCAAACTCATCGCAAATTGGAAGACCTGTCCTCGAAGTCGTCCACATACTGCTGGGCCCCATTGTTCTTCATGTAGGTCTGTCTGGAGCCACCAAAGCTTCAAGAGCTGCGCATATCTTCTGATCGGGTATCGTTTGATTCCTGTCACCCATCCAGGTGGAGTGCTTCTCGTGAAAGAATCCAGGGGTAATCTCGAATTGTCATGGCCACTGACATTTGCAGAGGCTCCGTCCATGATGAAGAGGTCGTAGCTGACTGGATACAAAACTGGAGCGCTGTGACATGTATTCTGGCTGTAGTAGTAGTCGTCGGAATGAGAGTAGATCGTAGTGGCCAAGCCGTCTGCCTCCACGAACTCAGTTGCGCCGTCGCTCCAGCTAGCAAGACTCCAAAGCCAGGCCCCAAGGAGCGGGACAAGACCAAGGTACGCTATGGCTGGCCGGGCAGGATATGGAAGAGGAAGATTTACCTTGAAGTTGGATCGCATATGTCGCGCTACCAAACTCGACTTTTCAGTCCTTGAGCCAGGATGTTGTCAGTACACATTCCTTGCTCTGCTACTCTCTATCATCAATACACATCGCTACTACAACCCTGTATCTCTCACATGTCGATGTCCTGGATATTCAGAAATCCCCCCCCCCCCCTCCCCCTCGAAAACCGGGGGGGGTCACTACCTGTTCGAACCCCTCCCCCCCCCCCTCCGGATCCGGAAAACCGGGGGGGGTCACTACCGGTTGGAACCCCCCCCCCCCCTCGAAAACCGGAGGGGGGTCACTACCGGTTCGACCCCCTCCCCCCCACGCACCGCCAGCAAACGACTCCCGGTCCCTACCACCGCTCGCATGACATCCCCCACTGTTGTTCCCAGCACCACTGTCCTCACCACCACTGCCCCCGCTGGTTCCACCACCGTCCCTATTGTCCCCACCAGTGCCCCCACCACTGTCGCACTGTCCCCACTGTTCCCACAACTGTTCCCACCACGGTTCCACTCTCCCCACTGTCTCCACGGACCCAACCACTGCCTATCCCCACTGTCCCCACTGTCCCACTGACTCCTCCGCTGTCCCACTGAGCTGTCCCACTGTTCCCACCACTGTCCCCACTGTCCCCACCACTGTCCCCACTGTACCTCTGTCCCATTGTCCCACCGCCGTCCTCGCCACCGCCTTTACCAGTGTCCCCACCACCATTGTACCCTCCACTGTCCCAGTGTTTCCACCTCATTCCCACTGTCCCCACACCACTGTCCCCACCACCACCGTTCCCACCACTGTCCACTGTCCCCCCTGTTCCCACCATTGTCCCCACCACTGTCCCCACCACTACCGTCCCCACCACTGTCCCACTGTCCCCCCACTGTCCCCACCACTGTCCCGCTGTCCCCTCACCACTGTCCCCACCAACACCGTCCCCACCACTGTCCGCACCCCCACTCGGTTTTCGAGGGGGGGGGGGTTCGAACCGGTAGTGACCCCCCCCCTTTTCATGATGAGCTGGGGGGGGGGGGAGGGGTTCGAACCGGTAGTGACCCCCCCCGGTTTTCTGGAGGGGGGGGGGGAGGGGTTCGAACCGGTAGTGACCCCCCCCCGGTTTTCCGCCAGCAGCGGTAGAACACGCTCTTTCCATCATCATCATCATCATCATCATCATCATCATCATCAGCAGCAGCAGCAGCAGCAGCAGCATCATCATCATCATCATCATCATCATCATCACCATCATCATCATGATAATCATCATCATCATCATCATCATCATCATCATCATCATCATCATCATCATCATCATCATGATCATCATCATCATCATCATCATCATCATCATCATCATCAGCATAAGCAGTATCATCATCACTATCATCATCGTCATCATCATCAGTAGCATCATCATCACCATCACCATCAGCATCATCATCATCATCATCAGCAGCAGCAGCAGCATCATCGTCATCATCCCAACATCCCCGATGCGGAGCAGCAGTACCATCACCACCATCACCATCATCACAGCAGTATGGCTCAAGCACTCCGCAGGAGCTTTCGATCGACTCCACCCTTCGCGGCTTCTCGCCGATGGCGACCAGGATGGCACGCGCCTATTCAGACAAGCACTTCCGCCAGGTTGCCGTGTGGTTGTCCCGAGGATTGGCCGATGGTTGTCAGATGAGTGTCTGATCGTTGTCCAGGTAGTTGCCCGACGGTTGTTCGATTGTTGTCCGCATGGTTGTCCAGATGGTTGTCCGATGACCTCCGATGATTGCCCGATGGTTGCCCAGATGGTTGTCCGATGGTTGTCAGGCAGTTGTCTGGTGGTTGTCCACATCACCACGATCACAATCACCATCACCATCATCGTCATCATCGTCACAATCAGCATCAGCGCGATCATCATCACCTGCACCATTCTCGTCATCACAATCACATAGCAGTCTGGCCCAAGTTGGCTCGGCGCTGTGCAAAAGCGCCTTCCACCATCTGGCGCGCCACAAGGGTCGCTGCCAAATAAATGCCAAATCCAGCAGTGGAGGTGGCGTTTGTTTGCCGCAATGGTGGTGATGACGCAATCACCGATCAATATGAGTGCGCCATCGCGGGTGTGTCGTCCCGTTGGCGCTTGCTTTGTTGAAGCCGATTCGTCGGGCTCTGCCAGCCGAGGTTGCATGATGCTCTGCGTGCTGCCCGTTTGCGATGCCCCGCTCATCACCAGCATCGTCGCCATGCATCGTCATCATCACAATCGCCATCATGCATCGTCACCAGCTCGCGAGCGCATCACCAGCATCAGCACCATCACAATCATCGCAGTTGTCGTCAGTTGGTTCCCCCCGACACAACCTCCTTATCAACCGAAGAGTGGTCGAATAGGTATGAGCATTCTTGGGTGATCCTGGCGGCAGACCAATTCCTCGAGGACCGCCTTCCCGGAGGCCCATCTCCCTGGAGCCCCGGCTCCCCAGTGCGGTAAGGGGCCTTGCCACAAGGAAGCCACAGGGACACACCTTTCGCCGACCTCTGAACCTCCCGGGGCGCCCCGAGGCTCCACCAGGGCGCCCCCAAGGCCACCGCGGAACACGAGACTTCCGTGCGGCATCCGTGGGCAGAACGGCCTCTCATGTGGTGTGCCTGCTGCACGGCCCCCCCCCCCGCTCCAGGCCGGGAGCGGCTGCCGTCGAGGTCTGGCGGCCAGGAGCCGCATAAGCATGGGACGATGGCCCTTGCTGGCCCCGGTCACACCTGGCTCTGCGAGGAGCGCCCGAAGAGCAGCTCGAGGCGAGACCCCAGGAGCTCTGGGCCCCTGCCGAAACCACAGCGGTCCACCGTCCAGCGCTCTGGCTGAAAGCGCCAGCCCTGCCGTCCGGCGCAGAGAGCACGGGCCCTGCGCTGCGTTCCTCTCCCCTTGCCGCCTCGCTTTCCGTTACCCCATCTGCGCACGCGTCCTAGTCGTCCTCGTCGTCGTCGTCCTCCTCCGAATCATGCGGACCGGCACGGGGTGCTCCCTGAGCAGACGTCTGGCTGCGCAGCCGATTTGACCTCCCACAGCTCGACCGAGGGCCAAGGGGGCGAAGCGCCGCCGCCCTCGTCGCCCCCAGAGGACGCTGGACCACTTCAGAAGAGCAGCTGGGGGAGGGGGGGCGGCCGAACGCAGAATGCACCAGTCAAAGGCCCAGTGGGGGTGATGGACCTGACCACCCAGACATGCACGCGTCGTGAAAAATTCACGAGGGAGGGTTTTTGGCAATTCTCGGCCCCCAAGGGCCCTCGCTGGGCCCAGGGACCGTCGAAGCGACTCGGAGCGAAAGCCCAATGGCCCACTTCCCTCCGCGGCGGAGGCTCCACTGCCGCAGGCCTCGTGCGGGCCCACCACCACCAGGCCAGCCGTTCTAAGCTCCACCCATTCCGCAGAAGGCTCGATCGGTAGATGGAACATGTACATCACCAAGTTCATCTCCGAGGACGACAGGTGTGCACCGTACCGCGTTGGCGTCTCCCTAGGCGTCGTCGATCCTCGACCCAGGAATGGTACGCTGTGTAACTTTTCGGTCTTCAGGGCCGAAATGCCATGCACCGCAGCACGTTGGAGCGAAACTCCTATCTGCGGTCTCACGCATGGCGACCCCCAAACCCCGACTCTCAGGGGTTTCCGAGGGACCACAAACTTGGGGCCCAACTCGGGGATACGCGGTGGGGGGGGGGAGGGCGTCCATCCTCCGTAGCGATGGGCCCCAACAGCCCCCCGAAGGTGTATCCCCGAGCGTCCCCTCGTTTCTGAGCAGCTCGACGGTTCGGGGGGAACTCGGGGATCGGGGGCGAAAAATCGCCTGCGACTGCGGGTGCCCAAATATTGGCGGGCATGGCTGCCTGGCTTGGCCAGGAGCCAACGTCTACCAAAGTCCTGCGCTCACATTGAGCCGATGATACGCGAACGACGCCCAAGCAAAACACCATGTTTGGAATCACTGAGAGAGCGTGATCCACCGCCACTTTACTGTAGAAAATTGCCGACTTTTTCCTCCGGAACCCGGATGTCCCCCCCTGTAAAAGAACGCGAACGCCCTATAGGTCAGTTCCCGTTCCCGTTCCCGTTCCCGTTCCCGGTCGCGTTCCCGTTCCCGTTCCCGTTCCCGTTCCCGTTCCCGTTCCCGTTCCTGGTCGCGTTCCCGTTCCCGTTCCCGTTCCTGGTCGCGTTCCCGTTCCCGTTCCCGTTCCCGTCTACCCCCCCTAAGCCTACTGCTACTACTACTACTACTACTACTACTACTACTACTACTGCTACTACTACGATTACTAGTACTACTACGATTTTTACTACTATTACTATTACTACTACTACGACTACTACTACTACTACTACTACTACTACTACTACTGCTGCTACTACTACTGCAACTACTACTACTACGTCTTCTTCTGCTTCTACGATTACTACTACTACTACTACTACTACTACTACTACTACTACTACTACTACTACTACTACTACTACTACTACTACTACTACGACTACTACTACTACTACTACTACTACTACTACTACTACTACTACTACTACTACTACTACTACTACTATACGACTACACTTACTACTACTACGTTACTACTAACTACTACTACTACTATATACTACTACTACTACTACTACTACTACTACTACTACTACTACTACCTCTACCACTACTACCACTACCACTACTACTACCACTACCACAACTACTACTACTACTACTACTACTACTACTACTACTACTACTACTACTACTACGACTACGACTACGACTAACACTACTACTACTACTACTACGACGACGACTACTACTACTGCTACGACTTCTACTACTACCCCCACTTCCACTACTACCACTGCTACTCTTACTACTATTAAACTACGACGACTACTACTACTACTACTACTACCACTACTACTACTACTACTACTACTACAAATAATCAAAATAATAATGCCACTACTACTAGTGCTACTACTACTACTACTACTACTACTACTACTACTACTACCACTACAACTACTACTACTACTACTACTACTACTACTACTACTACTACTACTACTACTACTCCTACTACGACGCTACTACTACCACGACTACTACGACGACTATACTACTACGATACTACTACTCACCATACTATACTACTACTACTACTATTACTACTACTACTACTACTAATGACTACTTACTTACTACTACTTACTACTACTACTATACTACTACTACTACTACGACTACTACTACTACTACTCTACTACTTACTACTACTACTACGACACTACTACTACTACTACTACTACTACTACTACTACTACTACTACTACTACTACTACTACTACTACTACTACTACTACTACTACTACTACTACTACTACTACTACTACTACTACTACTACTACTACTACTACGACTACTACTACTACTACTACTACTACTACTACTACTACTACTACTACTACTACTACTACTACTACTACTACTACTACTACTACTACTACTACTACTACCACTACGACTACGACTACGACTACGACTACTACGACTACTACTGCTACTACCACTTCCACTACTATCACTACAGGCCTCCGAGAGGCCTCTCAGGAGAGCCCAACAAGCCTCCAAGCGTCCGCGGCCTTTCTGGAGCCTCCCTCTTGACGCCTTTCAGGGTGGACGGAGAGAAACAGAGAGATGGCGAGAGAGAGAGAGGACGAGAGAGAGAGAGAGGACGAGAGAGAGAGAGAGGCCGAGAGAGAGAGAGGACGAGAGAGAGAGAGGACGAGAGAGAGAGAGGATGAGAAAACGGGAAAAAGAGCGGGAACGGGAACGGGAACGGGAACTGACCCCTGGGGCGCTCATTTTTTTTTACGGTCCCCCCCCCCCCTCCTCCGACAATCCCCCCCCCCTGCTGCAACACCCCCCCCCTCTCCCTCGGAAAAAACCCCCCCCCTCCTGTAACCCTCCCTCCCCCCCCCCTCCCCCTCGAAAACGGAGGTGGTCACTACCGGTTCGAACCCCCCCCCCGCCCCCCTCGAAAACCGGAGGGGGGGGTCACTACCGGTTCGAACCCCTCCCCACCCCCCCCTCTCACCGCCAGCAAACGACTCCCGGTCCCTACCACCGTCCTCACCACATCCCCCACTGTTGTTCCCAGCACCACTGTCCTCACCACTGTCCCCACTGGTTCCACCACCGCCCCTACTGTCCCCACCAGTGCCACCACCACTGTCGCACTGTCCCCACTGTCCCCACCACTGTTCCCACCACGGTTCCACTCTCCCAACTTTCTCCACGGCCCCAACCACTGCCCGACTATCCCCACTGTCCCCACTGTCCCACTGACTCCTCCGCTGTCCCACTGAGCTGTCCCACTGTTCCCACCACTGTCCCCACCACTGTCCCCACTGTACCTCTGTCCCATTGTCCCACCGCCGTCCTCGCCAACGCCTTCACCACTGTACCCTCCACTGTCCTACTGTTTCCACCACATTCCCACTGTCCCCACCACCACCGTCCCCACCACTGTCCCACTGTCCCCACTGTTCCCACCATTGTCCTCACCAATGTCCCCACCACTACCGTCCCCACCACTGTCCCACTGTCCCCACCACTGTCCCGCTGTCCCCTCACCACTGTCCCCACCCACCACCACCACCGTAACCACCACTGTCCGCATCCCCCCTCGGTTTTCGAGGGGGGGGGGGGGTTCGAACCGGTAGTGACCCCCCCCGGTTTTCGAGTTCGAAGGGGGGGGGGGTTCGAACCGGTAGTGACCCCCCCCCCCTTTTCATGATGAACTAGGGGGGGGGGAGGGGTTCGAACCGGTAGTGACACCCCCCGGTTTTCCGGAGGGGGGGGGGAGGGGTTCAAACCGGTACTGACCCCCCCCCGGTTTTCCGCCAGCAGCGGTAGAACACGCTCTTTCGAATCATTTCAGGGCCCGCTCCAACGGGAGACGGTGCATGGTGTCGCGGCTCGGAGAACCGCACAACTATGCTCCGTACAATTCCTGGGTCGAGGATCGACGTCGCCTGGGGAAGCGCTGACCAATACGGTGCACAGAAGCTGTCCGCGGAGATGAGGCTTGGTGATGTATGCGCTCCATCTACGTACTGATCGAACCGCCTGCATGGGGGGAGCGAAAACAGGACCAGCGCAGACCTCCGGGATGGCCACCAGCCCTGCAAAGGGCCCTCCAGAGCACTTCGAAGCGGGGGCGTCCACAAGGGGGGCGTCCAAGAGGGAGGGCTGTGAATTATGGCCCGAGGCACGTGCGCGGCCCAGCAGGGGAGGCCAGAGCACGCACTCGGATACGAAAAAGGCGCGTCCTCGGAGCAGGCTGCCTGAACTCGCAGCATGTTCCCGTCAGCGCTTCCTGACTCGTTCCCACTACGCGTGCCCCGGAGCTCACCAGAAGCTCTCTCGGGGCTCCCAGGAAGCTCCCTGGAAGATCGCTTCCAGAGAGCTTCGACGGATCTTCGAAGGACCTTCTGGAGAGCTTCGGGGCATGCGTATTGGGAACGAGTCGGAAAACGCTTCTCGGGACACGCTGCAGCTTCAAGCAAGTCGACCGCGGCCATGATACGGAACCCACCCCCTAGTCATCACCCCTTTCCTGGACGCTCCCGACAACAGGAGGTCGAGGAGAGCCGCTCTTGGCATGGTGACCCCACGTGAGACACATTCCCCAACAGGCGTCGGCTCAAAGATAGCCCCGCAACGGCCCGCAAGATCCGGTGGAGAGCGACGACGACGACGACGAGGACGAGGACGAGGACGACGACAACACGATTTTGGCGTCGCGGCCTCGCGCAAAGCGACGAGGCGTAGGAAGCCAAGCCAAGAGAGGGACAGAGAGCGCGCGCGGCCGGCCCCTCAGCAGATGGGGCAAGGAGCGAACCGTCGACAGACTGCGCCATCCGCAAGCCCGGGCACGGGTAGCGAGGGGGGTGGCGGGCGAGAGAGCGAGCAGCACGAGCACATCGATGACCGCCAAGTGGAGGCGCCGTGCTGCCCGAACAGCACAGGGGTCACGAGCACGGAGGGGGGGAACGAACGAGGAGGCGACAAGGGAGAGCTCGGTGACAACTCATTGGGAGCCTCCATTACCATCTTGTCGGCCCTTGCGAATCGACGCTGATCGACGCTAGACGACGCTCACCGACGCTAAATCGGCACGAAATCGACGCTAACTGACGCTATGTCGGCGCTGTCTCATCGAACCCTAGACGCCAATCAACGCCAACCGACGCTAAAGACGGAATTCGGAGGGTACACAAGGCTTGCTACCGAAGGAGAAGACACCTAGCCCCCCCACCCCCGACGAGCCTGGGGGACCCCAGCGAGGCCAACGGCGGCCCGCGGCTCGCTTTCGAGGAAACCAGAGGGTGCAGATACCGCTACGGTCGGCCTCTCTTGCATAGCGAGCAGCGCGACGGTCCCAGCGACACGCCACGCCTTTGCGAGTGGACGGCGTGCCGCCCCGCTCCGCGGGGCGGGAAGCTCGGGAGAGTTCGGGTCATGGACGCCGAGGGACCGCGACGTGGACAGCGTGTCGCGCCGAAGCGCGTTTCGGGCCAGAAGCGGCGGCGCGACGCGCTGTGCAAAAGTTCCCGACCGCGCTCACTGGACCTCTCTCCGGGTGCGCTCTGGCCAGCCTTCCGAGGCGAAACCCGGCCGCAGCGACGAGGGCCTCCCGGGAGGCCCAAAGAAGGCGAAAGCGAGGCCCAGGGCAGCGGCATCGGTACCTCTTCCTCCTCTACAGCAGGAGCTCGACCACAAGAAACCTTCCACAAGAAACCCAAGCATGAGACTCCAGGGCGTCCATTGATTCTTGATGTGGGAAGGTCACGCTTTCCACAGCAAAACCATCGAAACCCAAGAAACCCAGGGCATCTAATTGGAGGGCGAAAGAAGAGGTCTGCAACAGGGGGTCTGCAATGGGGTCTGAAATGGCCCATGTATGCTCAATATCTCGCTCATGTATATGAGCGGGTACGAATGACATCCAATGTTGGCGGTCATGGAGGGCCAGTCGTTCGTGCCCGCGCGTTGCCCACGCGGGGCAAACGCGCAGTCCATCCATTATCGTTCATGCGTGCTGGCGTTCTTGCATATCGCGCGTGGGGCGGCGATGTGGAGTGCCGTGGAAACCCATGCCACAAAATACCCTGCTTGGGGTAAGCAGGGCATTTCGTGGCATGGGCTTCCACTGCAAAGCGGTGGCCCGCGGCTCGCTTTGGCACCTGCTGTCTCCTTCGTGAAGCTGAGCATCCCGAGCTGCGTGTCCGCCATGACCTGGGGCCGGGCACGCGGCAGCCACGGGGCGCGCTCCGCGGCGCGGTGGGGCACGTCGCCTCGGGGCCTGCGACAAGCGCGTCGCACGATGTGACGGCCTCCCTTTCTCTTGGCCACTGCCCCCCGGCCTATCTGAAGGATGGCAGCCAACAGATTGGGGAACGGAAAACTGCGCAAGCTGACCACCTACCAGACCACCCCAACCCAACCCAACCCGAAGACCGAACTTCGGGTTGGGGGGGTATGGGTTTCATATGTGTTTTTTCCTATGTTCCCCGAACGCCCCCCAACTGGAAATGGACGGCCAATCGCGGTCTTCGGGTTGGGTCGGGGTGGTTTTGTGGGCGGTGATCAACAGCAAACTGTCGGAGACCAGACCACCTCGACCCAACCCGAAGACCCGAATGCCGGGTTGGGGGGGGGGCGGGCCTTATTTCTTTTCTCATGTTCCCAGATTCTCCCCCCACTGGAAATGGAGGGAAAACCGGGGTCTTCGGGTTGGCTTTTGGGGTCGTTTTTGGTGGGCTGTACTACACGGCAAGCTGTCGGAGGTCCGGGCGAGCTTTTCTTGAATATCGGCGCTGAGAGCCCCCCCCTCCCGGGCGCGCGGAGCGCGCCACGGGGGGGTGGCGCCAGAGGCGCCGCCAGGGAGCGGAAGCGCCGCTCCAAGAAAAACCGCGCGATCACCCCCGAAAAATCATGTTCATATTGGCTGTTCCCCAGGGATCCAAAGTACCCATCGGTCGGAAGAAGTGGGTAGAAACACGAAGTAGGAATGCGTTGAAAATAGATTGGGATCCGTCCGCCCCCGAAGGAGGACGGAAAAGGTGAAGCCACTCGATCATTGAAGTAGGAAGGCGCTTGAAATAGATTGGAATCTGGGTCTCCAGAATGATACAGGAAAAAACAATCAGAATCTGTTTAGGGACATAAGGCTATAGGGCTGTAGGGTTATTTGGCTATAAGGCTATGGGGCTATAGGGCTATAGGTATAGGACTATGGGGCCATCGGGCTATATGCTATAGGGCTATAAGGCTATGAGGCTATCGGGCTACAGGGCTATAAAACTATAGGGCTATAGGGCTGTAGTGTTATAAAGGCTATAAGGCTATAGGGCTATAGGGCTGTAGGGCCATAGGGCTTTAAGGCTATAAGGCTACAGGGCAATATGGCTATAGGGCTACCGGGCACCCGGGCACCTGGGTACCTGGGCGCCCGAGCACCTGGGCACCCGGGCACCGGGGCACCCCCCGGCACCCGGGCACCCGGGCACCTGGGCTGGCCACCGAAATCGGCGGCACACATTACCTGACCATATGAAATGCTCGGGCAACGATGCGGAGCCATAATTCGTCACGGCCACCCGCGCTGCGCTGACGCTAGCAGGACCACCGCAATCACCAAGGCCATCGCCACCAGGCCTACGAGCGACAGGAGGAAAAACTGGGTGTCCCAAAACCCTTCGGTGACAGACCGTGCGGTGTCCTCGACTTCTGGGACCTTGGAAGGCCCAATCGCCCGAGACGTCCTCGGGAAACGACCCGAGTCCCAAAACCATACGGTCGCGGCAATTACCCACTGACTCACAACACGGTGTGGTCAAAACACCGTTGAGGAGCCCCCGAGATCCGTCTGTCACCCCCGGGCTGTCTTTACGGTGGCCCCGGGACCCCGAAAAACGGCGCCAGGGGCCGAAAGCGGTGGAAAGCGTCCCCGCGACTTGTGTCAACCCGTTGGAGTTATGCCCCCGCCATCTCTCTCCCTCTCTCTCTCTCTCTCTCTCTCTCTCTCTCTCTCTCTCTCTCTCTCTCTCTCTCTTTCCCAAACTCACCAGCTTACTCCTGTGGGTCCCTCCCCTGCAGCAGGTTCACTGACAGACCTCCAAACGGTTTTACACTGTTACACGGGGAAAAGGGGCACCCCTTCACTCTTATCCTCAACTCGAAGATGTTTTCCCTCCACGCTCTGCGAACGTTCCGTTGGGTGATTTCGCACAGCAACGCTCGGGGGGTCGATTCCCCCCCGAGCGACAAAAGCATGGAAAGCATATCGTTCTCTCATAATCAAATTTCCTGCGCATTCACTCGCTGCCTGAGTCTACGGCTCTCTCGAATAGAACCTGTTGCTCTACTGAATCGAGGTCAACATATCGGAGAAACTGCGCTGATCTCCATTCGCCGGCAGCCAAGATAGCACCCAGGGGCTCTCCCTGAGCAGCCATCTCCGTCGCCCTTCCTGCCCTGAATGACTTCAGGGTGTAGGACGGAGCATCCGGCACTAAAGCTAACGTTAAGAATCTCCTCAGGGTGCTCGTGAATGCGCCACTGTTAAAATCGAAGAGACGCTGGCCGAGCCCCCTTCCTTGCAAGTACGCGATGACCCTGTGCACGGGGCACAGGCGCACCCCGGAAGTGGAACAAGAACACCTCCTCGCAAGCCGAGAACCTGCCGGCCTGTGCTTGCGACGACGCAGAATCAGGCGCAGCGCGCCTTCTGCGAGCCAGACTGCGGAATGCCTACCCTCGGGAAGGTTGTCCGCCTCATGCGGTCCGCCGGCCTCCAGGGGCACTCCTTCTGACTGCACCCTCAAGAGGAAAGCCCAGCTGATGACGACCAGCTCCTGGAATCCATTGCACAACCGTGCAGCATCTGCCAACTGGATCACCTTGTTCAGAACAGCTGATGTTAGCAAGTGCGCAACCCTGGCAGGCCCTCCCGTGCACCGCAGAGAACGCTTGTGAACACCTGCTAAGGTCTGGCGGACTGCGCCCCCGTACCACGACACGTCCAAGTTCAAATGTACGCATGTCCATTTCACGTATCCGATGTAGTTGCTGGCCGTCTTCCCAGACCGGAATATTGCAAGGAATTCACACGCTTGGGTCTCCGAGCGCGGCGGCAAAGTTGCCTGGGCGGGCATTCCCAGAATATGCACTGCGAAAGCATGCCACGCCTTGAGGGCACTCGACACGCTGGCTAGCGAAGCCCTGGCAGACTCCGTCTTCAGGAGGCAAACGCGCTCTTGCAGAACGCTATGCGGGTTCTGCCCTCGAGCTTTCGCTGCTGCCAGTCTACGGATGACGTCCATGGGCTTCGCGTCTCGGTCGAAATTCACAATGCCCATGCTGTTGAGTTCAGCCGACACGTGATCTTCCAGCTCTCTCACAACTTGTGGCGATATGGTGTCGGCGAACCCCTCTGCCGATGAAACAGATGGGAGTGCTGGCTCCGCTGGGGCGAGTTCTATCGCCCTCGGCTGAATTAGAGCCGCGCGCGCCAGCAAGCGACGTGTGGCAGCTCTCAACACCGGTGAATCTATCACGCCGTCGAGCTCCTCGGCCGTTAAACCGCCCAGGTGGCTGATGTGGTCGAAGCCGCACAACGTGAGAATCAGACCCAGGCGCTGCCGGAGACGACAAAGCATTGGCGGCGAATCCATCTCTTCCAGAACATCTGCCCAAACATTCACTGTGCAGAGGAAAGACTCGTTCTTGAAACCTTTCAACTCTCCGCGCACATCAGCGCCTAAGATGTCCAATGAATCAGTTCCCCTGACGTCCAGAAGCCACTTTTGTTTCAGAACCCTTGAGAATATCACAGCCCGGGGGTGCGGCGACCGTCTCCACAAGGACGCGTCCGCTACCAAATGGCCAATGCCCGTGACAGCCAGTACTTGTCTGGTCACACGGAGTTGGCCCAATGATCTGAGCAAAGGAAAGAGGCGAAGATTGTCACCTCTGACGAGCGCAGACAGCACCTGGTCACGCAGGGCGTACGCTCTAGCGCACTCAGACGGGCGATCAACTTTTGATGTGGTGTCCTGCGACTTCTTTGGAAGCAACACTCCAGCGGCGCGAAGTTGGGACTCTGACCACTTCGTCTCTCCTGCTGGGTGTGTCGTTTTTTTTTTGCTGCCTGGGGCCATGCCCCTCTCACGAGGGGTGGGCGGGCGGTAAGTTTTTGCGCTCAACCGCTTGAGCCGCCTGAGCCCAGACGGCTACGGACCCGCTCTCTCCGTCCCGTGTGGCGCAGCACACGGTGCATTCGCTGGGGTCACCGAAAGAAGCAGCACCTGCTCGGTCTGGGTCGAGAGCCCAGGAATGGATGAGAGCGAAGCTCGGTTATTAGCTGAGGTCCCACACGGACCCCACAAGAAACGAGTGCTCTGACAGGATTCGGAGGCGAGTCCGTGAACGGCGACAATGGCGAAGCACGGTAACTCCATGACGGTCGCGCGACGACAGCCGAAACCAGAGGGGAGAGGAGGAGCTCGGAATCTCAGATCGCGGCGGGGCCAGAGATCTGGAACGCAGGACGCCTGAAGCCCTCCGACAGGATGGGTGCCGGCGCCGTCGCCCTGCTCCTCTCCTCCCTGCACCGCCTGTTGTCTGAGCGCGACACCCACTCGAACGCCTCGCTCTCCGAGACTGTCTGGTGGCTCCCTGCTGGGAGGGGACGACAGACGAAGAGAGGGGGAAGAGGAGGAACTCGGAATCTAAGATCGCGGCGGGGCCAGAGCTCTGGAACGCTCGGCGCCTGAAACCCTCCTACAGGATGGGTGCCGGCACCGTCCCAACTCCTCCCTCCACTCTACGACCGTCGTCCGAGAGTCGCTCACTGGCTCCTTTGGGCAAGCTCCCAACGAGTTGGGTTTCCGCCCAAACTCACCAGCTTACTCCTGTGGGTCCCTCCCCTGCAGCAGGTTCACTGACAGACCTCCAAACGGTTTTACACTGTTACACGGGGAAAAGGGGCACCCCTTCACTCTTATCCTCAACTCGAAGATGTTTTCCCTCCACGCTCTGCGAACGCTCCGTTGGGTGATTTCGCACAGCAACGCTCGGGGGGTCGATTCCCCCCAACGCTGCCGACCCCAACGTTGCCTCGAACCACTCCCGCTGCATGGGCAGCGGCTGCAAGTATGAGAATAATGTGACATGATAAATGACACACGTTTCTCACACAATCTGCCAGTCCCACGTTCGCAAGAGCCAGATCGGTAGAGCAGGCTGCACGAATTTAGCAGACAACATACGCATCAAGCTAAAATCGTTGCGAGACGGTCCGTCTGCCAGGTTGGCCCCGGACTCCACCCTCCCTAAGAGGAGAGATATGTCGCGCGAGGCCATATCTAACCAAGACATTCCTATGCCGAAATTCATCTCCGGAGCGCGCCCGCTCCCGTTGATGAGTGCGTTAAGCACTCCATCATTATCTATGTATTCGGTAACTAACGCTTCCGTAATGTCAAAGGTGTGATACGCTAAAACGAAAGCAAGGAATTCTTGGTACCCGATCTGGTGGTCATCTCTGTCAAGAAGCAGATCCCATACCTGCTCCGGAACAATTGCGCACGTCCACAACCAGGTGAAATTACCTCCTGGCTCGTGGGATGCTGCCACCGCTGCAATGCATCTGCTCTCACCCGACGCATCTGTAAACATCGTTACTCTGCGTCGTCTTGAAACGTCAGCAAAACGACGATGAGGTGGCCGTAGCGACAGGTAGTGCTGCCAGAAAAGGTTAGCTCTCCGGAGCAGAGGCGGCATGCCGGGTAGAGGCGCGTAGGCCTGCGCAAAGAAAGGCTTGACGAATGCTCTGCCTACTTTGCACCTGGAAGACGTAATGGCTGACCCGAGGCGACCCGCTGTACGAATGGCTGTGTGTGGGTCAACACAGCCTTCCTGGAGCTGCACTTCGAGATCTCGAAGCCAGCGCCGGGCCTTCTCTGGCGACACGGATGATGAAATGGCTCCTCCTTCTAGGTAGACTTCCACTACCGTGCCCAGTACAGGGAGCCTCAAAGTAGCATCTTCGTCTTTAGCTGGATCTGTAACCAAGCCCAACAATGCCAGGACTTCGGTCACCAACCAGCCTCCCGTGACTCCTACGCCCTTCCTCGACACTCCGAAGAAATCGTCCACGTACCTGAATGCAGGCGCGTGGAACTTTACGAGGACAACGTGCCGGACAAAACTCCCTAGCCGGTGCCACGCCGCATTTGCGGCTGAGGCTCCAAACATCATGCCGAAATGGCGTGCGCACCACAACTTACCGTTCCAGGTGAAAACAAACCACGAGAATTCCTCGTGCTCTGCTGAGATTGGAACCCGCCGGTAAGCTTTTGATACGTCCCGCTTCCACAGGCGAGGTTCGACTCCATGACGGAGAAGGTGAAGCGCAGCTGATACTAGCTCGTCTATTCCGTCATGCTGGGCCCGATCAGGGATGAAAGTGGCTTTGTTCTGCCCCCCTTCCGTTTCGTCATCAATTGGCCTCGTTCTCCACCCTTTTGAACGCTCTTCCCTTACAGGAAAACGTCTCGCCAGGGTTTTGGATTGCACGATGTCTTGAGTTAGCAATTGAGGGACTGAGCAGAAGCCATCCCTGGCATCTTCTAGGGTGAGCTTCATGATGTCATCGTCCCATTCGCTGGGTCGCATCTCCGTGATAATCCGCAAATTTCTGTCTTCGCGTTCGTTCCTCAGCTGCTCTACCTCGACAGGGTTCCAGGTAGGCTTGCCGTCGGGCCGCGTGTCCGGCCCGCTCCGAGGAAGCTGACCGACCAACGGGAATCCCGCTAAGTCGTCTAGTAATTGCGGATCCTGTGCTTGGTAGTTCAACTCAGCGAACAAGGAGTGAAACAAAGGAATATTGAGCTTCGCTGCAACAGGATTGCACTCGCTGTCCAGTTGTGGAGTGCTAGCAATTCCGCTGCTCGCGGAGGCCGCGCGTTGCTGCAGTTCTTGGAACGACGCAAGGCGAAAAGCATCTATGTCTTGAGCTCCATGGCCCCTCTCCCAATCTAGAGCCAAACGGACTCTATCAGGAAGTACTCTGTGGAGTAGATCTTCTTCGTCAGGATGCCGTGCGGCGAGCGCGAAAGCTACGTGCTCCATGACCGAGAGCCCCTTTGGGGCGCCCAGGCCCCGCGGAACAAACGGATCCTCAGGGTCAAGTAGGGCATGGTTGTGGTCACTTGCACAATCGGCACCGCTGCTGCCGGCATCTGTTTCCTCTGCATGCGCAGAAGATAGTCAATACGACCCGCGACCGCCAGACTTCCCCGCCTTCCTGTCCTTGAAGTTCAGGAACTTCATCCGCTTGTTGCTGACCCAGCCCTCGGTCTCAGAGTGCTGCCAGTTCGTGTTGTCGGCCCCCTTCTTTCCTCCTCCTTTGCCCCCCTTGCCGTCCGCCAGCTGCTTCTGCACCCACGCGTGCGTCTGCTTCGCCTGGCTGAGCTGCTGCTGCGTGTGCGCCAAGGACTTGGCTGCCTCCGCCGAACGCTTCTGGATTGCGTCGGCTGCTGCCTGCTGCTTGGAGAGGACGGACTCAAGAGGATATTGCGAGGGGAGCGAAGCGCCTGCTGAAACCGGCGCGTTGGTCGACCTCAGACCTGCTGCCTCGAGCACGGACTCCAGGCGCAGTGTGGCCGCCTCAAGGATTGTCTCGTCCACCGTTCTGAAGGATTTCTGCACGTCCAGATCTGACTCCGATAAGTTTGCCCTCTTGGCCAACTGCCGCCGGAACAAATCATCGTATAGGATGATCAGGAACTGGCTGTGTTTCACCGACTTGTGCTTCTCCACGAGCTTCGCCAACTCGTCTTTGTAGCAGATGACGGTGGCCCACGTTAGCTGCTGCATTGCCACGGCTGCCACCGCGTAGCGGTCGAATGCCGTGGTCCACTGCACGAAGGACCGGAAGAAACGGCGGGTGGCCGTTGCACTCCTCAACGCGCTGGTAAGCTGACCGAGCGTTGCAACTGACGACGACGGGTCCAGCGTCGAACCCCATTCGCCACCTGTGAGTGCCTTACCCCCGATGGCGTCTGAGGGGAGCCACAGCGGGAGGATCTCTTTGGCTGTGAGATCTACATACGAGAACGCTTTCCGACTGTTCTTCTCAGCGGCAACGTTCTCTGCGCGCAGCACACGCCAAACCAGCTCTTCAGCCTGGAGGTGGTACGGGAGCCCTCCGAGCCCCGCTTTGGCAAGCTTGTCTGCGACATTCACCTTGTCAGGTGCTATCGCCAACAGCTTTGCCACCACCTCTGCTGAGTAATCTGCCCCAACCATGTCCAGGACATCCTGTTGCATGGTTTGGGGAAGGGTTGGCTGGTGTTGCTGTGGGAGAACAGATGTAGCAGGTGCAGACGCTGCACCACTGCTCTGCTGCTCGGGGCTTGCAAACCGAATTGTACGACGGGCGAGTCCCAACACAGGCAGGGGCAAGTCGTTCTTCACATCCTTTTCAACCAGGCCGATCAGCTGACCAGGGTCGGTGATCTTGTTCTCCTTGAAGTAGGCCGCCGTTGCCGCCAGGATCTCTCCTGCTGGCTCTTTGGCGTCCACGTTCTTGATGTAAGTCTCCAAAGAAACCTCTGCCATCGGGAGAACTGGGATGACCAGAAGCTGAAAGTGTGTAAAAGTTTTTGCGCTCAACCGCTTGAGCCGCCTGAGCCCAGACGGCTACGGACCCGCTCTCTCCGTCCCGTGTGGCGCAGCACACGGTGCATTCGCTGGGGTCACCGAAAGAAGCAGCACCTGCTCGGTCTGGGTCGAGAGCCCAGGAATGGATGAGAGCGAAGCTCGGTTATTAGCTGAGGTCCCACACGGACCCCACAAGAAACGAGTGCTCTGACAGGATTCGGAGGCGAGTCCGTGAACGGCGACAATGGCGAAGCACGGTAACTCCATGACGGTCGCGCGACGACAGCCGAAACCAGAGGGGAGAGGAGGAGCTCGGAATCTCAGATCGCGGCGGGGCCAGAGATCTGGAACGCAGGACGCCTGAAGCCCTCCGACAGGATGGGTGCCGGCGCCGTCGCCCTGCTCCTCTCCTCCCTGCACCGCCTGTTGTCTGAGCACGACACCCACTCGAACGCCTCGCTCTCCGAGACTGTCTGGTGGCTCCCTGCTGGGAGGGGACGACAGACGAAGAGAGGGGGAAGAGGAGGAGCTCGGAATCTAAGATCGCGGCGGGGCCAGAGCTCTGGAACGCTCGGCGCCTGAAACCCTCCTACCGGATGGGTGCCGGCACCGTCCCAACTCCTCCCTCCACTCTACGACCGTCGTCCGAGAGTCGCTCACTGGCTCCTTTGGGCAAGCTCCCAACGAGTTGGGTTTCCGCTCAAAGCACGGCACCTGGACCTCTGTGCTTTCCGATTTCGAGGGAGACCCAGCCGTGGCGCCGAGAGGCCATCTCGAACCCAGAAAAGAGAGAGAGAGAGAGGAACAAAAAAAAAAAACGGCACACAAAAACCTCGATCGCCGACCCCCATCCGAAAGCACCGACCCCCACCCTGATCACGGCATGGACCACGAAGCGGAACAGCTCCAAGGCCCAACCTGGGTCGGTGAAGACGGGGAAACCCGGCCAAAACACAGAACAACCTCGATCTTCGATCCTCGATTCCCCCCGACAGCGGCTGCGACCACGACGTAGAACAGCTCGAAGCCCTTGTCTGGGTCGGCGAGTCTGGAGAGGCCCAACAAAAAACACCAAAGACCCTCGACGCTCAATCCTCGATCCCCCCCAACCGCGGCAGGCACCAAGATGCGGAACGGCTCGAATGCCTCAGCTGGGTCGGCGAAGTTGAGGATACCCCCCCAACAAAAAAACCGAAGAACCTCGACCTTCGATCCTCGATCCCCCCGATCGCGGCGGGGACCACGAAGCGGAACGGCTCGAACGCCTCGTCTGGGTCGGTGAAGCCGGGCAGGCGACGGCCGGCGGCCTTCGAGAGGAGGAGGGGGGGAAAGCATCGGAGGACGATGGGAAGGAGGAAGGAAAAGAGGAGGAGGAGGAGGAAGGAGGAGGAGGAGGAGGAGGAGGAGGAAGAGGAGGAAGGAGGATGAAGAGGAGGAGGAGAGGAAGGAGGAGGAGAAGAGGAAGGAGGAGGAGGAGGAAGACAAGGAGGAGGAGGAAGAGGAGGGGAAGGAGGAAGGGAAGGCTGATGATGATGATGATGGTGATGATGATGATGATGATGATGATGATGATGATGATCATGATGATGATGATGACGATGAGGAGGAGGAGGAGGAGGAGGAGGAGGAGGAGTAGGAGCAGCTTCTCGCTGCAACTGCTACCACCTCTCCCTTCCCCTTCCCCCTTCCCCTCCAGGGGCCGCCGAAGGACTACCCCGCCCCCTGGAGGGCCATTGTTTTCCTCTTGTCCCTCACAGGCACTCCGAATTTCGTTGTCCGCCGATCCCCGTGTGAGACATTGTCCCCCTCCCCCTTCGGGGATCTACTGACCCGGGTCAATCCAGATCCCGGTCAGTCGGGCCTTACAGGATCCTGCAAGATCCTGCAGGATCCGGAGCTTTGGCTGACCCCCGTTTGCAGTGACCCCCGTCTCTTGAGCCCCGACCCCTTCCCCCCTCCTCTGGGGTCCAGAATGCCGTTTCAGGCAGGGGGGGAGACGAGCTCCCAAACGCATGCCTGGGGCCTCCAGAGCTTCCCCACAACCCCAAGACGGCGCACGAGGTCCAGAACAGAAGAGGACCACAAGGTGGCCCAAGAAGCCTCCAAGACGCCCCAAGAAGCCTCCAAGAGGCCTCCAGAAAGGGTCCCAGGAGGCAAACATAAGTGGTGTTCCAAAGCTTTTTCTAGGAGTTGGGCAGTCTCGTCTTTCAGCTTTCCGACGCTCCCAGACGGCCCAAGAAGCCCCCAAGACCACCCAAAACGTGCCCAAGAGAGGGAGCACGAACCGAAAATCCTAGCCTTCCGCCCCAGGAGGCCCCAAGAGGCGCCAAGGAGGCTTTAAGAGGCCCCCAAGAGGCCGCCACGAGGCCCCATAGCTCCCAAGAGGCCCAAAAGAGGCCCCAAGAGGCCCCAAAACGTCCCCCTAACAGGCCTCCAAACTGCCTCAAAGAGGCCCCCCAAAGAGCTTCCAACTAACATCCAATAGGCTTCATACCAACAACCCAAGCACGGTGGCGGGATGGGCCGAAGGCCATTAAATCTGAGCCGGCACGGGAAGCGAAATAGCGCTGCAGGAACTGGCCCGAGATTGCTCCTGGCACCCTTCGCTCTGGGGTGCATTGGCGTTAAGAGTTTGTTGCGTCATCGCTCTCTGTTGGGAGCCCTGGTGTTCGGTCTTGGGAGCCTTGCTGTTGAGAGCTCTTTACGTCACAGCGCTCTAGGGAGCCTTGGTGTTCAGAGCTTGTTACATCACCGCTCGCTGTGAGGAGCCATGGTGTTCCTTGGCGTCTCTGGGGCTTCTTGGGAGTCTGTTGGGGGCCCTTTTGAACGCCTTGGGGCCAGGCCAGTCCCCACACCAAAGCAGCCCAGTCCCCACACCGCCTCTTCGGGCCCCCTTGGGAGCCTCTTGGGGCCATCTTGGTGCTCTTGTGGGGCCGTCTGGAGGCTCTCTTGAGCCGTCTTGGGGCCCTCGTGGGCCGTCTGGGCGGCACTGTTGGACCGTTTTGGGGCGCTTTGGGAGGGCCTCTGGGGCCATCTCGGGGACGATCTTTGGGACCTCTTGGGCCGTGTGGTGCCATCCTGGGCCCGAAAAAGCGATAACACCAAAAACCTTGAACAATCTTAGGAACCAAAACAATGTCGTTGGCCTCCTGAGGCCCTCTCGAGGGCCCTCTTGAACGCCGTTTTGGGGCTCTTGGTCCGTCTTGGGGCCATGCCAGTCCCCACACCCAAGCAGCCCAGTCCCCACACGGCCTCTTCAGGCCCCCTTGGGAGTCTCTTGGGAGCCTCTTGGGGCCATCTTGGGGCGGTCTTGGGGCCCTCTTGGACTGTTTAGGGGCCCTCTTGGGCCGTCTGGGGGCTCTAGTGGACCGTGTTCGGCCCCCGTTGAGGGCCTCTGCGGCCGTCTTGGGGACGATCTTTGGGACCTCTTGGGCCGTCTGGTGCCCTCCTGGGCCCGAGCGGAGAACACCAAAAACATTGAAAAACCTTAGGAACCAAAACAAGGTCGTTGGCCTCCGTGGGCCCTCTCGAGGGTCTCGAGGGCCCTCTTGAACGCCGTTCTGGGACTCTTGGTCCGTCTTGGGGCCATGCCAGTCCCCACACCCAAGCAGCCCAGTCCAAGCAGCCCAGTCCCCACATCGCCCCTTCGGGCCCCCTTGGGAGTCTCTTGGGAGCCTCTTGGGGTCATCTTGGGGCTCTCTTGGGGCGCTCTTGGGGCCCTCTTGGGCTGTTTTGGTGCCGTCTGGGGGCCCTCTTGGACCGTTTTCGGCCCCTTTGGAGGGCCTCTGTGGCCGTCTTGGGGGCGATCTTTGGGACATCATGGGCCGTCTGGGGCCCTTCTGGGCCCGAAAAGGCGAGAACCCCCAAAAACTTGAAAAACCTTAGGACACACAATGTCGTTGTTTTGGGGCCCTCTTGGGCCGTCTGGGTGCCCTCTTAGACCGTCTTCGGCTCCTTTGGGGGGCCTCCAGGGCCGTCTTGGGACGAGGCTTGGGGCCTCGTGGGCCGTGTTGGGCCCTCCTGGGCTCGAAGAAATGAAAATCATAAAAAACAATCAAAAAAAAAAAAAAAAAAAAAAACGATAACACTATGTTCGAACTCCTGAAGCCCTCTTGAAGGCCCTCTTGAGGGCCTCTGGAGCCGTCTCGAGGATCTCTTGGACAGTCTGGAGGCCATCTGATGCTCTCTTGGGGCAGTCTTTGGGCCGTTTCGGTGCCCTCTTGGGACGTCTTGGGGCCCATGAGCCGCTTCAATCGAAAAATATGCGGGAACTGGCCATGGGAGCCGCCTGGAGACCGCCTCACTCGAAACAAAAACAAAGGAAGCGGCCCCCAGGCGGCCATTACATCCGGTACTCTCGCCTCTCCTGGACCCCTGGACACCTCCTGCGGCCTCCTGTGGTCATCTTGGGGCTCTCTTGGGAACCTTGCGGGGCTCTCTGGGGCCCGTCTCGGGCCGTCGTGGAGCTCTCTTCGGCCGTCCTGGAGCCCTTTTGGGCCGTCTTGAAGCGCTCTGTGGGGCCTCTCAGGCCGTCCTGGGGCGGTCTTGGGAGCCTCTTGGGCCACCCTGGACACCGTGAATTCCAAAGAAGCTAATATGCTAAAAATGCAAGTGATCCAAAAGATATGGGCGATGTTTGCCTCTCGGGGGTCGCCTTTGGGGGCCTCTTGGGGCGTCTTGGGGGCCTCTTGGGCTGTCTTGAAGCCATGTTGGGCCCTCTTGGAGCGCTCTTGGGCCGTCTTCGGGCCCTCTTGGACCTCTCCGACGCCGTCGTGGGCGCTTTTGAGGCTGTCTTGGGCCGTCTTGGGGATCTCTGAAGCGCTCTTGGGGCTGACTTGGGCCGTCTTAAGCAGAAAATAACCGAAATTAGGGCGATTAGATCTGGAGCTTTGGCTGCCTACCCCCCACGCCCCCCTTGCTTTTTCTCCTGACTAACGGATCGCGACGCTACGCGCGCTTTCCGTCATCTGACGCCCGGGCTGCCTACCCCCCCACCCCCCTGGCTATTTCTCCCGGCCCACGGATCGCGATGCTACGCGCGCTTTCCGTCATCCGCCGACCCCTGTTGATTCATCACAGGGGTGCCTGGCGTGCTAGACCCAACTGGTTTTTGTTGCTTCGGGTCTTTCTGCTAGATTTTGGTCGGGCATGTCCTCCTACAGACGGATTTTGCCGCAAAAATAAAACATTGACAAAACATAAAAATTCGCCGGCCGGCACAGCGGGCCAGCGGCGTGCCAAGATCTCGGGTAACTGGTTCACAGTATGTCTAGTTCGCGCGCGCGGCGGCCCCTGGGGGTCCCCGGACGAAAAGTACCCCGGCAGGGTCCCGGGAGAAGCCCCCAGAGCGCTCCAGGAGCGCACCAACAGGGCCCCGAGACGTCCTCGAGAGCCCCAAGAGGGGCCAAGAGAGAGTCCCAGGAAGAGCCAGGAGCGCCCAAGAGGCCCCCACGATGGTACACCAAGGGTCCCAGATGCCACAAGATCGCTCCAAGACGCCCAAGATAGCCCCCAGACGCCCCAAGAGGCCTCCAAGAGCACTCTCAAGAGGGCCCCAAGATGCAAAAATCATTGCTTTTCCGTTGGTTTTGGACAGATTTGGGTGTTTCCACCTTTTCGGCTTCCCGACGGCCCAAGAGGCCCCAAAGAGGGCCCCAAGACGGCCCAAGACGGCCCAAGAGGCCTCCAAGACGGCCCAAGAGGGCCCCAAGAGCGCCCCAAGAGCGGCCCCAGAGGGGGAGCACGAAACAACATTTCGAGCCCTCGGTCCTGAGAGGCCCCCAGGAAGCCCCAAGAGGCCCTTCAGAGACCCCAAGAGGCCCCCAAGAGCCCTCAGGAGGCCCCCAAGACGCCCCCAAGAGGCCCCCAAGAGGCTCTAAGAGGCCCCCAAGAAGCTTCTTGGAGGACCTAAGAGGCCCCCAAGATGCCCCCACGGGCCGGCGGAATGAGCGAAGCGATTCAACAAACACAAATTATAGAAAATCGTTTCCAAACTATGTTTTAAAAGCTATGTTTGAGCATTCCTCCTGTAGACGGACATGCCCGACTTAACGCTGGCGCCGCCGACGCCTCGCGGCCCGAGCCGCGGGGTCCGCAGCCGCCGCGCAGCCGTGGCCAGCCCCCAGGCTCGTGGAGGCGCGCCGCACCCGGCGGCGCCGCCAGCAGCGGGCGGCGCCCAGCCAAATCCCGCTGGCGGAGGTCGCCGCGGAGACGGCGGAGCGGGCGGCCGCCGCCACCGTGCGCCTAGGCGCCTGCGCAGCCGCGGCGCCTCGGGCCGCCGCCTCGGCGAGGAGGGCGGCGTCCGAGAGCTCGCCAGGCCCCTCTGGGCCGGGCCGCCGGACCGCTGGAGCAACAGGCAGCTGTGCCGACGCCCGAGCCAAAACAGCCTGAGCCAAAATGGCCACGGAGAAGAGGAGGAGGCCGAGGGGGAAGGAGGAGGAGGAGGGAGAGGAGGAGGAGGAGGAGGAGGAGGAGGAGGCGGAGGAGGCGGAGGGAGGGGAGGAGGGGGGAGGAGGGGGAGGAGAGGAGGAGGATGAGGGGGAGGAGGAGGAGGAGGAGAGGAGGAGGAGGAGGAGGAGGAGGGGGAGGAGGAGGAGGAGGAGGAGGAGGAGGAGGAGGAGAACAAGGAGGAGGAGGAGGAGGAGGAGGGAGGAGGAGGAGGAGGAGGAGGAGGAGGAGGAGGAGGAGGAGGAGGAGGAGAGGCGGAGGCGGAGGAGGAGGAGGAGGAGAAGGAGGAGGAGGCGGAGGAGGGGGGAGCAGGAAGAGGAGGACGAGGAGGAGGAGGAGGAGGAGGAGGAGGAGGAGAGGAGGAGGAGGAGTGGGGGGGGAGGAGGGGGGAGGAGAAGTAGGAGGAGGGGAGAGGGAGGGCAAGAGGAAGACATGAGGGAACAAGCAGATCCCAATATACCGCTGCTCCAGGACCTTTCCCAGTGCGTGCTCTGGCCAGAACCTCGAGGCGAATCCAGCAGTGGCGACGAGGGACGGGCAGCGGCATTGGCATCTCTTCCTCTTCTGAGCGAAGGAGGAGCGAGCGAGCGAGCCATGTGGAGCATCCTCTGGGCCTCTAATTAGCCAAGGCAAGGCGGGCGAGGCCGTGGCCTCTACATGCCCAATGCCGTCTGGACAACACGTGTGTCGGAGGGGGAGGACGACAAGGAGGAGGAAGAGGAGGAGGAGGAGGAGGAGAACGAGGAGGAGAAGGAGGAGGAGGCACCGGCCGCGGCGCTCCGCCAGAGTCCAAGGGCGGTCGGACTGGGGAGGGGGATACCCCCACATCGAACTGCTCGGCACATCATGATTGAAAAGGCCACGAGCGGCAGCCCTCTGCATGCACAGGGGTGCCACCATGCACAGCCCGTGTCGGAGAGGCTCCTCTCCAGTTGGCAGGAAGGCAAGGCACGACCACAGGAGCAACGTCAGGCACTGGGGCCCACAGCGTGCAGCAACGACCCGGCAGGAGAAGGGGGTAGCCGGCGCCGCACCAAGCCACGGCCGAACAGGAGAGAGGCCGGTGAGGCCGAGGAAAAAACGACGGCCCGCGGCCTTCGTGATGCCGCCAGTGCCGCGCCGGACGATCCGCGGCGGCGCCATCCCCGCGCGCGGGCGCGCGGCTGGAGGTCGGCAGCCAGACCCCGCCCTCAGCCGACAGAAGACGACGACGACGACGACGACGACGACGACGGCGACGGCGACGGCGACGGCGACGGCGACGGCGACGGCGACGGCGACGGCGACGGCGACGGCGACGACGACGACGGCGGCGGCAACCACGACCACAACCACGACCATGACCACGACGACGAACGACGACGACGAAGGCGATATCGATCGAGGAACGAATTCCGAGATTATACTTTTTGGACGCTTGGGGCTTGCCTAGGGCCTTCGGAGACTCGGGAGGGTGTAGAGGGGGGTGAAGGCCGAGTGCGCTTCTGTTACAGCCTCGAGGTCGAGTGGTATACATGCTATGAAGAATGACTGCACCCCACCAGATTACAGGTGGGACAAAAACTGCCACTCCCACTGGAGGAGGGCGGAGGGTTGATGATGAGAGGAAAGAGAGAAGGGGAAGGGGGAAGGGGCAGCGGGAAGGGGAAGGGGAGGGGGAACGGACGAGAAAGGGTACAGATAACCTAGTGGCTGTATGGACCTGCCACACGCCTGCCAGTATTGGACTCGTTTGAACTGGGGAGTGTTTCGAGATAGCGACAAGGAGCATAAGAGAATGTGGGCTGGCATTGCCAAGGAAGTGGGGATAGGTATAGCTGGTTATGCGACGCCGATGATCTATCTCGCTCTTCTCGTCCAGGGGGTCTGGCTAGTGGGGGTCTCAGCGCCGACCCAGAAAATCAGCACGGACCTCCGAAAGTTCATGCTTGCGCAGTCTGTCCACCGAGTCAGTTCACAAAGGGGGAGGGGGGGAAGGGGAGGGGGGGCGAAAAAAGTGAGAAGAGAGAAGGGAAAGGGGCCCTCTCATCCGCGAGACGGACCCCGCGCGGCTTTGACCGGTTTCCTGCAAGCGGCGCTTCACTCTGGGTCGCGTCTTCCGTCCCAGGCTGCGCTCAGGCGGACACTTCGAGGTGGATTCAGCCGTGGCCACGAGAGCGCTCCAGCACGCCCAACCGAAAAACGCCCCAAACCCTCCGGCGCCGAACCTCGTGACCCCAGAGCTCGACGACTACTCGGTAGGAGTCTGGCTTTCCTCTCCCTCGTCGGCATCCAGTGGGCACTGCGCCCTTTCCGCGTAGTGATTTTTCACAACAACAACAACAACAACAACAACAACAACAACAACAACAACAACAATTACTAGCACGTGGGGACACTCCGTTCTCACCAGTGCCAGGGTTTTCATAGGAGGCGGGCAATACCCCCACTTTGTGGGGGGGCCGGTTCAAGCTCTACCAAATTTCCAAACGACTCTTCGCCACCACCCACACCCAGCTTCCCGCCCTATGACGTTCGGACACTTCACTTCGTGGCATGCGGACGACCGTGGCTACTATTCAGGGCCCCGCGGCCGACGACGACGGCGTGCGCGCGCGAAGAAAAAACGAATGTGTCCCGCATGGTATTATTTGACAGGGATGATGGCCCTGGCAGGTGCGCAACCGTTGTTGCAGAAGTTCGAAAAAGTTGCTCGCAAAAGCCCGTTTGACAGAAATGTTTAAAAAGTGTTGGGTTTCCTACGAATCCGCAAGAGCGCGCGGGATGAATTTTGACATTTTTGTTTGAAAAAACCATTGTTTTTATGTTTTTATGTTAAAATCGCTACGAAAACTAAGGTTTTGGAAACATTTCGTCTTGCGCGCGCGAATGTCCACTTTACCTTATTTTTTGCAAGGGATTCTTGAAGTTTGGCTATGTTAGAACAAGAAATGTCCACTTTAGCTTATTTGTTGCAAGGGAAAACCGATCGTAACAACACAACCGGATCCAGACTCCCCCGTTTTGCCTGAGACTTCCTCACGAAAATGATGAAAATGAGGCTGCGGCCTAGGCGCGGCGGGGGGGTCGTGCACCAGGGGTCCCAACAATAATTATTCTTAAAAGAAATAATGTTCAACAACAACAACAACAACAACAACAACAACAACAACAACAACAACAACAACAACAACAACAATTACTTAGCACGTGGGGACACTCCGTTCTCACCAGTGCCAGGGTTTTCATAGGAGGCGGGCAATACCCCCACTTTGTGGGGGGGCCGGTTCAAGCTCTACCAAATTTCCAAACGACTCTTCGCCACCACCCACACCCAGCTTCCCGCCCTATGACGTTCGGACACTTCACTTCGTGGCATGCGGACGACCGTGGCTACTATTCAGGGCCCCGCGGCCGACGACGACGGCGTGCGCGCGCGAAGAAAAAACGAATGTGTCCCGCATGGTATTATTTGACAGGGATGATGGCCCTGGCAGGTGCGCAACCGTTGTTGCAGAAGTTCGAAAAAGTTGCTCGCAAAAGCCCGTTTGACAGAAATGTTTAAAAAGTGTTGGGTTTCCTACGAATCCGCAAGAGCGCGCGGGATGAAATTTTGACAATTTTTGTTGAAAAACCATTGGTTTTTTGATGTTTTTATGTTAAAATCGCTACGAACACTAAGGTTTTGGAAGGATTTCGTCTTGCGCGCGCGAATGTCCACTTTACCTTATTTTTTGCAAGGGATTCTTGAAGTTTGGTTATGTTAGAACAAGAAATGTCCACTTTAGCTTTTTTTTGCAAGGGAAAACCGATCGTAACAACACAACCGGATCCGGACTCCCCCGTTTTGCCTGAGACTTCCTCACGAAAATGATGAAAATAGGCTGCGGCTAGGCGCGGCGGGGGGGTTGCGCACCAGGGGTCCCAACAATAATTATTCTTTCGAAGTAATAATGTTCAACAACATGCAAACAATCATTTTAAGGACTGTTGCCCTCATCTGCTCGAGTGTCCAATAACGCGTATTTCCCCCACCCTCGATACCCGCCCTCTTCGCTTCGATTCGAGACCACTTTTGGGGGGTATGCCTTTCTTCCCGCAGGACGGGCCCCGGCAAGCGGCGGGGCGCCGCGGACCGTCGGCACTGGCCAGCGAGCAGCGCTGATCGGCGGGGCGGCGCGGGACCGTACGACCCGACCCCAAGAGGGACGAGACAGGGGACCGGACCACGGCGACGACGACGGACGACGTCGACGACGGCGGCGACGACGACGACGGCGACGACGACGAGCGACAGTCGAGAACGAGAGAGAACGACAGCAGGGCCACAAGGACACGAAAGTAGGCCGAGGGGCGACAGCGGGGAGGGGGGGACTGCGTTTCATGGGCATGAATGACGAAGAACGAGCGGGGGCCACGAACGGCAGATAATGCGGGGCCACAGCAGGCAACGATGGGGCCACTGAGGGTAGCAACCGGGCCACGTAGGACATATGCATATGGGGCCACCACGGGCGCGAACGAGCGGGGGCCACGAAGGGCATACATATATGGGGCCACGAAGGGTAGCGAGGGGGCCACGAAGGGATGCAACGGGGCCACGAAACAAAGCGAGGGGGCCACAAAGGGCTGCAACAGGGCCACGAAGAACTGCGACGGGGCCACGAAGGGCTGCAATGGGGCCACGAAGGGCTGCAACGGGGCCACGAAACCAAGCGAGGGGGCCACGAAGGACTGCAACGGGGGCACGAAAGGCAGCGAGGAGGCCACGATGGGCTGCAACGGGGACACGAAGGGCAGCGAGGGGGCCTGCAGGGAAGAAAGGCGTACCCCCCAAAAGGGGCTCGATCGAAACCGAAACGGGCGGGTATCGAAGGTTTGGGAAATACGCGTTATTGGACACTCGAGCATATAATGGCGAACAGTTTTTAAGTTATTATTATTGTTGTTGTTGTTGCTGTTGTTGTTGTTGTCGAACTATCACGGCAGAAAAATAATTATTGTTGATCCCCCCCGTCCGGTGCACATTCTTTTTTTGATTGAAGTGTCCTCCCCAGGGCTCGCACCTTGTCTTTATCAGGGAAAGTCTTGAGCGTCAAACTGTGTCTTTGGCCCCCGGTTTACAACAACAGCGGCTCCCGCCTGAGACTTCTTCACAATTTAGCCAGGACCCCAGGACCCCCGCTCCCGCCCGAGACTTCCTCGCATTTAATTCAGGAATCGCGCTCTCGCTTGGGACTTCCTTAAAATTTATTATCCCGGCGCTCTGGAGTCGCGCTCTCGCTGGAGACTTGCTTTCAATTTGCTGAAGAATAGCGCCCTTGCGTTGGAACCCCTTGCAATTTACTCAAGCGCCGCGCTCCCAACACCCAGGCACCCAGGAGTCGCGCTCACGCTTAGGACTCCCTCGCAGATTACATAGGAATCGGGATCTAGCTGCCCTTCGTGGCCCCGTTGCAGCCCTTCGTGGCCCCCTCGCTTTGTTTCGTGGCCCCGTTGCATCCCTTCGTGGCCCGGGCCCCGGCAAGCGGCGGGGCGGCCGCGGACCGTCGGCCTGGCCAGCAGCAGCGCTGATCGGCGGGGCGGCCGCGGACCGTCGACCCGACCCCAAGAGGGACGGACAGGGGACCGACCACGACGACGACGACGACGACGACGATGACGACGACGACGTCGAAGACGACGGCGACGACGACGACGGCGACGACGAGCAAAAGCGAGAGCGAGAGATAACGACAGCAGGGCCACCAAGGGCACGAAGTAGGCCACGAAGGGCGACAGTGGGGACACGAAGGGAATTCGTATGGGGCCACGAAGAGCGCGAACGAGCGGGGGCCACGAAGTGCAGATAATGCGGGGCCACAAAAGGCAACTATTGGGCCACTGAGGGTAGCAACTGGGCCACGTAGGACAATGAGGGGAGCACAAATGGCGACAGCGGGGCCACGAAGGGCATGCACATGGGGCCACAACGGGCGCGACTCCTGGGTGCCTGGGTGTCGGGAGCGCGGCGTTTGGGCAAATTGCAAGAAATTCCAACGCAAGGCCATTCTTCAGTAAGTTGCAAGCAAGTCTCCAGCGAAACCGCGTCTCCAGAGCGCCGGGAGAGCGATTCCTGAATTAAGTGCAAGGAAGTCCCAAACGAGAGCGCGATTCCTGAAAACAATGCAAGGAAGTCTCGGGCGGGAGCGGGGGTCCTGGCTAAATTGTAAGGAAGTCTCAAGCGGGAGCCGTGATTGTTGTTGTTGTAACCCAGGGGGCCACGGGCCCAGTTTGAGCAGGATGACTTTCCCTGTCAAAAAACAGGGTGCGAGCGTCGAGGGGCGCACTTTGATAGAGAAAAACCGTATGCACCGGTGGGGGGGGATCAACAATAAGTATTATTCCGAAATGAGAACAAAACAACAACAACAACAACAACAACAACAACAACAACAACAACAACAATCATTTTACCCGAACGCGTGGTGTTCTCCCCAGTGCCAGGGTTTTCATACGACACCAGGCAATACCCCCACTTCGTGGGGGGGCATTACAAGCTCTACCACATATCCAAACGACTCTTCGCGACCACCCAAACCCAGCTTCCCGCCCTATGACGTTGGGACACTTCACTTCGTGGCGTGCGGACGACCGTGGCTAATACACTGGCGTGGGGTACACACCCACAGAACTTGGTCACTTATTCGGGGCGCGCATGTGCCCAGCATGGTGCAATTGTGCCATACAATACATAATACAGAGAGACGAATGTGTCCCGCATGGTATTATTTGACAGGGATGGTGGCCCTGGCAGGTGCGCAACCGTTGTCGCAGAAGTTCGAAAAAAGTTGCTCGCAAAAGCCCGTTTGACAGAAATGTTTAAAAAGTGTTGGTTTTCCTACGAATCCGCAAGAGCGCGCGGGATGAGATTTTGACATTTTTTTGTTGAAAAACATTTGTTTGTTGATGTTTTTATGTTAAAATCGTCCGCCCGCCGCAAGCGCAGAAGGATTTCGTTTCTTGCGATGAGAGAGTCGGTTTCACAGCGGGAGAAGGTTTTTGCAAGGGATCTTGAAGTTTGATAGAGTGAAGAAGAAATTTCAGTTTATTAGTGTTTTTTGCAGGGAAAGCGGGGGGGAACAAAACAACCGGATCTTGATCACCTCGAATTACCTGAGGCTTCCTCACGAAAATGATGAAAACGTGGCTGCGGCCTAGGCGCGGCGGGGGGGGCGCGCACCAGGGGGCCCAACAACAATTATTCTTTAGAATTAATAATGTTCAACAATAATTTTAAGACTGTTCGCCCTTATCTGCTCGAGTGTCCAATAACGCGTATTTCCCAAAAACCCTCGATACCCGCCCTCTTCGTCTTCGATCGAACCCTGTTTGGGGGGTAAACCTTTCTTCCCTGCAGGCCGGGCCCCGGCAAGCGGCGGGGCGGCCGCGGACCGTCGGCCTGGCCAGCGGCAGCGCTGATCGGCGGGGCGGCCGCGGACCGTCGACCCGACCCCAAGAGGGACGGACAGGGGACCGACCACGACGACGACGACGACGTCGAAGACAACGGCGACGACGACGACGACGGAGACGACGAGCGAAAGCGACAGCGAGAGATAACGACAGCAGGGCCACCAAGGGCACGAAGTAGGACACGAAGGGCGCCAGCGGGGACACGAAGGGAATGCGTATGGGGCCACGAAGAGCGCGAACGAGCGGGGGCCACGAAGTGCAGATAATGCGGGGCCACAGAAGGCAACTTTTGGGCCACTGAAGGTAGCAACTGAGCCACGTAGAACACTGAGGGGGACACAAATGGCGACAGCGGGGCCACGAAGGGCATGCACATGGGGCCGCAGCGGGCGAGCAGGAAATTCCAACGCAGACCATTCTTCAATAAGTTGCAAGCAAGTCTCCAGCGAGACCGCGTCTCCAGAGCGCCGGGAGTGCGATTCCTGAATAACTTGCAAGGAAGTCCCAAGCGAAAGCGCGATTCCTGAAAACAATGCAAGGAAGTCTGGGGCGGGAGCGGGGGTCCTGGCTAAAAAGTCTGAAGCGGGAGCCGTTGTTGCTGTAACCCGGGGGCCAAGGGGCCAGTTTGAGCAGGATGACTTTCCATGTCAAAAAACAGGGTGCGAGCGTCGAGGGCCACACCTTGATTGAGAAAAAGCAGTATGCACCGGTGGTGGGGGATCAACAACAATTATTCTTCAGAAATGAAGTGAAAACTCAACGAGGGTGCGCCGCTGGATCTCCCCAGTGGGGGGGGGGGACCCACCCCCTTTCCTCGATCCGTCGTCGGGGACCCCCCCTCCCCCCTCCCCCCCTTCCCCGATCCGTCGTCGGGCCCCCCCCCCCCTCCCCCTCCCGATCCGTCGTCGGAACCCCCCCCCTTCTATTTTTCAAAAACGGAGGGGCGGGGGTCCGAACCCCCCCCCCCTCCCCCATTGACAGACCCCCCACCCGCCCCCCCCCCCCCTCCCCCATTTTCGCCAGATGCACCCTGACTCCGGAACCCGACCCCCGCCACCCCCCTTACCCCTAGTCTTCACCCGAACCCAAAACCCGAACCCAAACCACTAATCCCAGCCCCAAAGAATACTCACTACTCTCTACTCACTACCCACTACTGACTACTCGCTATTCGCTACTCACTTCTCACTACCCCCTACTCACTACTCACGACTCACTACTCACTATCCACTACTCACTACTCACTACCCACCACCCACTACTCGCTACTCACTACTCCCTGTTCACCACTCCCTCCTCCCTACTCACTACTCACTACTCACTACTCACTACCCACTACTCACGACTCACTACGCACTACTCACTACTCCCTACTCACTACTCACTAATCGCTACTCATTACCACTACCCACTATCCACTACTGACTACTCACTACTCATTGCCCACAAATCACTACTCACTACCCACTACTCGCTGCTCGCTACTCCCTACTCCCCTGGCCATACTGACTACACAGTACTCAGTACGCACTACTCGCTACTCTCATACTCGCTACTAAATACACACTACACACTCCCCGCTACTCACTACTCACTACTCACAAATCCCTACTCCCTAGTCACTAGTCACTACATAGTCTTTAGTCACTGGTCACAGGTCACTAGTCACTAGTCACTAGGCACTACTCACTACCCACTACTCTCTACTCACTACACGCTACTCACTACCCGCTATTCGTTAGCCACTTCTTACTACTCGCTGCTAACTACTCCCTTCTCCTTACTCCCTACTCACTACTCACGACTCACTATTCGCTACTCCCTAGTCGCTACTCACTAAACA
>CAUYUJ010019982.1:0-137500 GCA_963575745.1 Prorocentrum cordatum
GACGACGACGACGACGACGACGAACGACGACGACCTCGGTCCTCGATCCTTGAACCTCGATCCGTCCTCCGAGACCTCGGCCGATCTCGCCGGCGCTCGGGCGGCGCGAGGCCCCCTTGCTGCTCTCTGAGCTCGTCGGCCCGCTGGGAGGCCTGCCCAGGGATCGGCCGGGAGGCGCCCTCGCGGCGCTCCCGCCGAGCGTTGTCCCCCAGGAGGGCGGAGGAGGAGTGCGGAGGAGGAGGAGGGCGGAGGTAGCAGCAGGAGGGAGGGGATGGAGGGCGAAGCAAGAGGAGGAGGAGGGCGGAGGAGGGCGTAGGAGGGCGGAGGAGAGCGGAGGAGGACGGAGGAGGGCGGAAGAGGGCGGAGGAGGGCGGAGGGACCACCTCACCGGACGGTCTGGCGGCTCGACAGAAGTCGAGGCGGCCGGCTCCTCGCTGCTTCGGGCCTCCGAGGGGCCAGTGTGTCGGGCCGCAGCGGCTGCGCAGAGAATGAGGAGAAGGTGTAGGAGGAGGAGGAGTAGGAGGAGGAGGATTAAGAGGAGGAGGAAGAGGAGGAGCAGGAGGAGTAGGAGGAGGAGTAGGAGGAGGAGGAGGAGGCTGGCTTCGTTTTCGTCCCCAGCGGAGGGGCTTTTCCCCATCGGAGGGGCTGGCGTTCTTGATGCATGTTCTTCTGTCCTCGCGCGCACTGTACATCTTCGGATGAGTTGGATGAGGAGGAGTAGGAGGAGTAAGGAGGAGGAGGAGGAGGTGGAGGAGGAGGAGGAGGAGGAATAGGATGAGGATGAGTTGGAGGAGGAGGAGGAGGAGGAGGAGGAGGAGTTGGAGGAGTAGGGGGAGGAGGAGGAGGAGGAGGAGGAGGAGGAGAAGGATGAGGAGTAGGAGGAGGAGGAGGAGAAAGAGAAAGAGGAGTAAGGAGGAGAAGGATGAGGATGAGGAGGAGGAGGAGGAGGCGGAGTAAGGAGGAGGAGGAGGAGGAGGCGGAGTAAGGAGGAGCAGGATGAGGAGGAGGGGGTGGAGGAGCAGGAGGAGAAGCAGGAGGAGGAGGCGCTGGAGGAGTAGGAGGAAAAGTAGGATGATGAGTAGGACGAGTAGGAGTAGGAGGAGGATGAGGAGGAGGAGGATGAGGAGAAGATGTAGGAGGAGGAGGAGTAGAGGAGGAGGATTAGGAGGAGGAGGAGGAGGATATGAGGAGGAGCAAGAGGAGGAGGAGTAGGAGGAGGAGGAGGCGGAGGAGGAGGAGGAGGAGGCGCAACAAGGTTTCCGAAGGTGAACCTGCGTAAGAATTATTCGCATGTTTTATTTGATTCATTGATTGCTCTCCACGTACAGCCAGCGCAAGGATTAAGATGTGGGAGGGTGGCTTATGTTTGTTGATGAATGTTCTTCTGTCCTCGCGCGCACTGACCTTGCGGCTCGAACAACGATGACGGGCAGTGTGATAAGCTTTGTGTGGCGACAGAATTCCGTGAACCAGTATGCGCTTTCGGCGGAATATCCCGCAGCGCAGTTGGAGGAGGAGAAGTAGGAGGCGGAGGAGGAGGAGGAGGAGGAGGAGTAAGGAGGAGGAGGAGGAGGAGGAGGATGAGGAGGAATAGGAAAGGATGGTTGGAGGAGGAGGCGTAGGGGGGGGAGGAGGAGGAGGAGGAGGGAGAGGAGGATGAGGAGGAGGAGGAGGAGGAGGAGAGTAGTACGGAGGAGGAGGAGGAGGAGGAGGAGGAGGAGCAGCAGCAGGAGGATTAGGATGAGGAGTAAGGAGGGGGTGGATGAGCAGGAGGAGGAGGAGGAGGAGCAGGAGGAGCAGGAGGAAGAGTAGGATGATGAGTAGGACGAGTAGGAGGAGGAGGAGGAGGAGGCGTAGGAGGAAACGATAAGGAGTAGAAGGAGGAGCAGCAGGAGGATTAGCAGGAGAAGTAGGAGGAGGATCAGGAGGAGGAGGAGGAGGAGGAGGAGGAAGAGGAGGAGGAGGCGGAGAGGAGAAGTCGTAACACGATTTCGTATCATTCGCACGTTTCCATTTGATTCATTGTGGAAAAGAAGGTTTCCACGTACAGTCAGCGCAAGGGTTAAGATTCTCTTTGTAAATCGAAGACGCCTACGGCGAATCACCACCGCCTCCCCTATTTGGGGCCTCTGGGAGACCCCTGGAGCCCGCTTGGGGAATAGTACTGGGGCCTTTTGGACAATATTTGAGCCTTCTTGGAGCCTCTTTGGGCATCTTGGAGCTCCGTGGGGTTCTCTTGGGCGAAGGTTCCCAGAGGCTGTTTTGGCAGATTGCCCCAGGCGAAACGCATATTCTCAAATACAAGTTGTGCAGGAGGAGGAGGAGGAGGAGCAGGAGGAGCAGGAGGAATAGTAGGATGATGAGTAGGACGAGTAGGAGGAGGAGGAGTAGGCGTAGGAGGAACATATAAGGAGTAGGATGAGGAGCAGCAGGAGGATTAGCAGGAGAAGTAGGAGGATGACCATGAGGAGGATGAGGAGGAGGAGGAGGATGATGATGATGAGGAGGAGGAGGAGGAGGAGGAGTAGGAGGAGGAGGCGGATAGGAGAAGTCGTACCACGATTTCGTATCATTCGCACGTTTCCATTTAATTCATTTTGGAAAACAAGTTTTCCACGTACAGTCAGCGCAAAGGTTAATAGTCTCTTTGTAGATCGAAGACGCCTACGGCGAATCACCACCGCCTCCCCTATTTGGGGCTTCTGGGGGACCCCTGAAGCCCGCTTGGGGAATAGTACTGGGGCCTTTTGGACAATATTTGAACCTTCTTGGTGCCTCTTTGGGCCTCTTGGAGCTCCGTGGGGCCCTCTTGGGCGACGGTTCCCAGAGGCTGTTTTGGCAGACTGTACCAGGCGAGGCGAATATTTTCTAATAAAAGTTGCTAAACATCCTAAGGTATTGAAGGTTTTGGCTTGTAGGCTTATTTATCTTGTGCGCCATCCGAAACACTGTTAAGTAACATATATTTGTTTGAAAATACGAAGATGATGTCATCAACGTGCAGATCCCAGGAGCAGGAGGACCAGTAGGAGGAGGAACAGGAGGAAGAGGAGGAGGAGGAAGAGGAGGAGGAGGAGGAGGAGGCGGAGGAGCAGAATTATAACGGAGAGCAGGAGAAGTCGCAGGAGGAGTAGGCGGAGACGGAGCAGGAGGAGCACGAGGAGGAGGAGTAAGGGAGGGAGCAGCGGGGGGAGGATGAGGAGCAGGATGAGGAGGAGCAGGAGGAGGAGGAGGAGGAGGAAGAGGAGTAGGGAGGAGGAGGAGGAGCAGGAGGATGAGGGAGGGGGGAGGAGGAGGAGGAGGAGGAGGAGGAGGAGGAGGAGGAGGAGGAAGAGGAGGAGGAGGAGGAGGACGAGTAGGAGGAGAGGGAAGAGCAAGAGGAGGAAGATGAGGACGAGGAGGAGGAGGAGGAGAAGGAGGAGGAGGCGGAGGAGGAGGCCGAGGAGGAGGAGGAGGAGGCAAGCAGCACCCCCATGTGATGACCCCGTCTATGCTTGCTACTGGCACGGTTTGCCAAATATGTTGCTGGGGCTTCAGGACTAACGGGCGCCTCTACAAACATACGGCCCGAGCTCGGGTTTGTTTTCGTGGTCTTGTTGCCACTGGTGCGCGACCCACTCCCGAGGAAATTGCCGCGGCCCGTGCTGAAAGGAGTCGTGACCAGAGCGCAAACCGTGCCAGGGGGCTTAGTGATGATTTTGCCCACTTTCCCCCCCGTCGTGTTTATGGCCCACCCAGAGGTCCCAAGGTCCTCGAGGGTGACGTGCCTGTGGCGGAGCCGGCTGCTCCTCCTCCTCCGCCTCCTCCGCCTCCTTCTCCCTTCGCTCCGTCCCCGCCTCCGTCGCGACCCCACCGCTTCCTGCTCCACCTCTTTTCGGGCCAGCGTCGTGCGGGGGACCTCCAAGATTGGACCGAGAAACTGGCCACCCAATATAGGATTCCTGTTATTGTTTTGTCTATCGATATTACTCACTGCCCCCGTTATGGTGATCTGTCTAAACCGAGTATTGTGGATTTCTGGCTACGACTTATGAAAGAGGGGTGGGTCGCGAGGGTGGTGGCGGGGCCCCCGTGTGAGACGTGGAGTGCTGCTCGCCACAATGAGATCCCAGAAGATAGCCCTGGCCCTCACCCTCGACCCTTAAGGTCACCCGACATGCTATGGGGGCTACGCTGCCTTGCGCCTAAGGAACAGGACCAAGTAGATGTGGGCAACGCTCTGTTGCGCACGACGCTCGAGTTCCTTGTGGAGGCGTGGAGGCTAGGTCTCCCGGCTGTGATGGAGCACCCCGCTCCTGCAGAACATCGCCCCAACGTCCCTAGCAGTTGGCACCTCCCACTTTTGGTTCGTTTTGCCAGAATGCCTGGGGTCCGTCTTTTTAGGATTGACCAGTGCATGTTCGGGCAGCGTGCGAAGAAACCGACGTCTCTCCTAGGAATCAATGTGCCTATGATGGGCCAGCTCATTCGTGAATTGCCACATCATGGGATGTGCCAACACCGTGCTCATCCGTATGTGCTTGAAGGCAGGGATGTGAGTGGGGGGTGGAACACGGCTGCGGCGAAGACGTACCCATCCCAACTTTGCCGTTTTCTCGCGCAATCCGTGTTTGTGTCTATTCAGAGTCAGTTCAATTGCGAAGGAGAACCCCCTTGGGATTTAGATGACATTGTTGCCCCTTTCTTTGTGCCTCTCGACCCCTTCTTTGAGTTCCAGAGGGGCCGTGACTACGCTCAAATGGGTACCATTCTCTCTCAATAGAAACCGTGGCGAGGTCCTCCTTACCCGCACTAAGTTGCTGTGTTTCTCACTGCCCCCCCTGGGTGTGCGCGGCGCCATTAACTCTCGCAGACACGTGGGGATGTTTAGCGCTGTTTGGGGGAAGGAATCTTTTTCGCTGCCGTGAGGCAGCAGTGCCCCAACGGCCCAGACACCTGGGTGTGGCTAGGGTGTGCGCAGCACCGTAACTCTTGCATGTATTCGGGGGAAGGTCCCTTTTTCGCCGCTGTCAGGTGGTAGTGCCCCGACTAGCTCCCAGCACCTGGGTGTGTCATTTTCCCCTGCCGACCGTGGTTGGGATCCACCTAAGCGTCGATGTCTATTACCACGCGTACTGGCTCGACTCCCTGCACCAGGACTGGGCTTTCAAACGCACGCCATGGATTGGGACTGGGCTTTGTAACAGGTGTGTGTGTGTGTGTGTGTATGTGTGTGTGTGTGTGTGCGTGTGTGTGTGTGTGTGTGTGTGTGTGTGTGTGTGTGTGTGGTGTGTGTGTTGTGTGTGTGTGTGTGTGGTGTGTGTGTGTGTGTGTGTGTGTGTGTGTGTGTGTGTGTGTGTGTGTGTGTGTGTGTGTGTGTGTGTGTGTGTGTGTGTGTGTGTGTTGTGTGTGTGTGGTGTGTGTGTGTGTGTGTGTGTGTGTGCGTGTTTTTTTTTTTTTTTTTTTTTTTTTTTTTTTTTTTTTTTTTTTTTTTTTTTTTTTTTTTTTTTTTTTTTTTTTTTTGTTGGTGGTGTGTGTGTGTGTGTGTGTGTGTGTGTGTGTGTGTGTGTGTGTGGGGGGGGGGGGGGGCGCGTTTCACCTTGATGAGGCTTTCCCGCTTCAGCGATCGCTGCCTCCGCTCTCCTTTTTCTCTCTGCTGCCGCTCTCGTCTCACGCATCGATTGGGATCCAGACTCATTCCCTTAGTTGCCTACCGACCGACCGACCGAGGAGGAGGGGGAGGAGGGGGGAAGGGGGTGGACGGATGGAGAAGGGAGGAGGGAGGAGGGAGGAGGGGGGTCCTGGGGGGGCGCTCGAGGGGGCTGTCGTCGTCGTCGTCGTCGTCGTCGTCGTCGTCGTCGTCGTCGTCGTCGGTTGGAGAGGAAAGAGAGGGAGGAGGAGGGGGATGGGGGAGGAGGAGGAGGGAGGAGGAAGGAGGCGGAGGGGGAGCAGGAGAAATGGAGCAGGAGGAAGAGGACCCATGCACATTTTACTGTTTGTTAGATCCTGCAGCGCGTTTTTGTAATGCGTGTCGGCGTTTGCGTCGATTTCCGTTTTTGCTTCCGCGTTAGTTTCCGCTCGGATTCGAGCTCCGTGTCGGTTGTCGTATCGGTCTCTGGTTCGGCGTCCGTTTCGATTCCCGTTCCGGCCGCCTCTTCGGTTCGTCGTGTCGGCTTTGGCGTTATATCCGAGGTGTCATTGAAGGGCTCGTCGTCGTTTTTGGCCGTCGCCATCGTCGTCGTCGTGTTTCCGTTTCGGTTTCCGCGTCGGTTTCCGTTTTATGTTTCCGTGTTGGATTTCTTGTTGGTCGTCAGTTTTTGGTTTGGCTTCCGCGTTAGTTTCCGCTTCGGTTCCCGCTTCGGTTGCAATTTCGGTTTCCGTGTCGGTTGGCGTGTTGGTTTCTGTTTCGATTTCCGTTTTGGCTTCTGTTTCGGCCGTCTCTTTGGTTAAGGGTGTCGGCTTTGGCGCTCTGTCCGAGGTATCGTTGGAGGACTCGTCGTCGTTTTTGGTTGTCGCCGTCGTCGTCGTGTTTCCCTTTTGGTTTCTGCGCCGCTTTCCGTTTTATGTTTCCGTGTTAGGTTTTTGGTTGGTTTTCTTTTCGGCGCCAGTGTCGTTGCCAGTGTTTGTTATTGTTTCGGTTACTTGTGTGGGCCCTGACGTGATGTTCTCTGCGGCCTCGGCGACATTCGAAGCCTCGCCTTCCCCCTTCCCTTCTTTGTCCATGGTGGGCACTTCTGCGGAAGGGGGGCCCAAGGCACTCCCAGGGCACTGACTGCGGCCCAATCGGGTCGCGGGGTCAGGGGACCTGTTGGGAGGGGACCTGGCTTAGCCAAGAAACAAACACGAATGGCAACCTCTCAGTTTTTTGACCATGGTGGGCACCTCTGCGGAGGGGGACCCAAGGCATTCCCAGGGCACTGGCTGCGGCCCAGTCGGGCCGCTGGGTCAGGGGACTTGTTTGGGAGGGAACCTGACTTCGTAGGAGTGCGCTTCCCGCAGACGTGGCCATTGCTCTGGCTTCGACAACGAGGCAAGGCCGTGCGATTTCTCGCAGGTTCCCACGCCCGTTTTAATTGTTTTTTTTCGACGTACGCAGGAGGGCCTTATCGTCTTCGTCGTCGACGTCGTCGTCGTGGGTTTGCGTTGCGTCGTCGTCCAGGAACTCTGCGCGATCGCGAAGGACGCCGACGACCAGCAAGTCACGAACTTTTACACTCAGTCTGTGGCCCCCGCAGATGGCACGAGCAACGCCAGGGCTTGGTGGACGCGCACCCGCACCGCAAGGCGGCCAGTCGGTGCGTGCTCTGGCCATGAAGTGGGGTGTCTGGCAGTGGAGTATCTGGCCATGGCACTACCGCCCCACGTCGGCACGCCCCTCGCACGGTTCGTGGCCCAGAGGAAGATCATTCGAGTTAGGAAGCCTCTGCGGCGGTGTCCCAGTTTACGGGCGCTGCCATTCAGAAGCAGACGAGCTCCCCATGCGAGCTCTCTGCCCTTGGAGATGGCGTCGCGCGTGCGCGTGGCCTTCCTCCGCGCACCATCACAGGACGTTGCGCTACGCCCAGGGTGGCTGGACCAACCTGCGCAGGTCGAGCGCTGAATTTCTTGAGGCTAATGAGGCCACGGCCGAGCAGGCGCTCGCGGCCTGGCTTAGGGGCCACGACAACATTTCGGTTCGCGCAAGCAGTAGGCAGCTCGCGCGCGCGCTCCCCCCAGTTCGTCTTGTGGGCTTCGCCAACTGCGCGATCGACGCATGCAGGAAAACCGTATCGTCTTCGTCGTCGATGTCGTCTTGGGGCCGTCTTGGGGGCCTCTTGAGCCGTCTTGGGGCATTTGGATTTGGGTTCCTCGGTACTGGACCTGGGTTCCTCGTTATTGGTATCTCGGGGTCCTTGTGCTTGGTCGTGGAGCTCCTTGGTATCGGTGTCTCGGGTTCCTTGGTCTTGATTACATGGTTCCTTGGTCTTGGGTTGTCGACATCTATGGCATCTCCCAGGCTTTGCCCAGAGGCTCCCATCTGTTCACCAATTCAGCGTTCCTCCCAGGCGCTCCCAGGAGTTTCTCAAAAGCTCCCCAAGAGCCTCAGAGTCGCTCAGAAGCTTTCAAAAGCTTGCGAGACGCTCTTCAGAACCTCTCGCAAGCTTTCAATAGCCTGTCAGAGGCTCTCGGAGGCCTCGTAGAGGCTTCCAGGAGCCCAGCAGAAACTCTGAGTGGGCTCGCAGAGGCTATCAGAGGCCTCGCAGAAGCCCTCGTGGGCCTCTTTCGACGATGAATGTGATGATGAATTATTTTTTCGACGATGGTGAGGAGGATGATGATGTTTTTTTGACGGGCGCCCACGGCAGCCTCGCATGGCAACGCTCAGGCGCCGCAGCACGAGCACTTCTTGAATTTCGGCAACTGCTTCGAGTGGCAGACAACGCAAAACCGCCGGACACGCCGGCAGGATCCTTGGCCGTACCTCAGCGTGCCGTAGCCGCGCCGCGCGCACTTCAGCAGGCGGCCGCTGCCCTCAGGAATCCTAGACACAAGCTGCTCTGGAGTTTGGGGCGCCCGCCCCGGCCCGCAGGGATGCGCGACGACGCGCCCCTTATCTGGGCGGCCGTAGTTCTTGCAGTACGCGCAGACCCGCCCGTCTGCAGCGTCGGCAAGCTCGAGGCTCTTGTACGCCAGTCCATCCTTGTCGCAGCTACGGTGCCGCCTCATGTGGCAGGTCTGGTAGTAGTTGGACCACGCCACGGCTGCCTTGGCGGCCTGCCCGTTTCGGGCAGCACGGGTCGCAAGCGATATCCAGTCAGGCTCGTCACGGGCGGGGCCTTCGTCCAGGGCTTGGTATTGTTTCCCCGTGCCGAGGCGCAGTCTCATTGGAATTTTTCCCACTTTCCAGAGTGCGACAGTTTTGCACGCGCCTTCTGAACACTATCCGTGTCGACGCTGGCAGACAACTGATCGAGAAGCCTGCCTTTATCTGGGAGCGGGAGCATGCTGAATGTTACCGATGCGTTTCGCCGCAGCGACGCTGGCTTGAGCGCCCGCAAATGCACGCGAGCGTTCCAGTACCCATTATACGGGTCATCGTCCTTGGATGCCCGATGGGTCTGCAACTTGGGAGAGCGCCAGCGCTAGAGCAGTTTCGCCCGGACAGGCCGGAGAACTGAAGGAGGTGCCCGACTCAAGGACTGCGCGGGCCCCGAGTCTGGCGGTGGGCGGCATGGGTAGTCAGGCGGGTCAGAGCGGCGCGGAGAGGAGCGAAGGCCGGGCTGTGAACGCCGACGCAGCCGAGAGATCGGGCGCGGCGCACGTGCACCGCGTTCGCGCAGTCGACAACGGGCACGTGTCCGCGGACGTGAGCCGGGGGGGTAGGGGGGAAAGGGCTCACGAAGGCGGCAGGTCTCATGAAAGACCACCCCACCGTGCCATCGGTCTCTGTGCACGGAGAAACGCTGGGAGGCGAGTGCATCTTCTCCCGTGGTGCCGTGGAGCTGCCGCGTGCACATTGCGCTTTTCGAGGGTGCGGGTGGCGGGGATCCAGCGAAGCGGAGCTGCGCGCACATGTGCTGGGCGAACATCGCGAGGCGTTGCGGCATGTCGCGGAGACGCTCGCGTGCCATGACGAAGACGAAGCCAAACGGAGTGAGACGCAGTGCTGGTCAGCGTACAACGAGGCGATCGCCTGGAAAGTGCGCGAGGGGGCGCCTCTCGCTTCACTGGCGATCGATCGTCGATGCCTTCTATCCATACCAAATGGTATGACGCCAAGTGCATGGGAACACTTCCGCCTGAACCCGGTCACCAACATGGAGATGAACATATGGCTCCGGGATGGCAGACCAACCGCCCGGCACTTAAGCTGCAAGCCGTACGTCCTTGAAATGCGGCGACGCACCGAGTACCGGAACCAGTGCGACGAGATGACGTGGGCACCTCGACGACCGAGAGAAGCACAGATACCACTGGAATCTCTGCCGGCGTTTTCCACCACGCATCCTACGGTCCCGCGCGCGCCAGCCGCACCACCACCTTCACCCGGCGACGGGATACCACCACCATCACCTGGCACCAGGTCAGTGTCACTGTCGAGCACGTCTCAAGAAGATGTTCTAGCCAGTCAGCCTGACAGAACACGAATCGTTGGGGGGAACGCTCTCTTGATCGACGTCGGCTCGAAGGTCAACCTCGTGGGAGAGGAAACAGCCAGGGAGATGGACCTGATCGCTGTAAATCAAGGCGGCAACGCTTCAAGGAGGAGATCAAGAGACACCCCTCTCATGATACGTGGTGTCGGAGCTGGAAGCACAACTTGCGACATGGTTGCAGAATTCCCGATTCGCTGCAAATATCAAGGTACGACAAGCGACGACCTTTTCATCGCAAACGTAGCGACGGGACATGGCAATAATCTTCCAGCTATCCTGGGCCTCTCCAGCATGGAGCAGAAGAAAGCCATCCTCATCCTTGAGGAGGGCAAGCAGGCGATGGTCATGCCGGGAGGCGACTACAGGATTCACGTGGGACCTCAGGCAGTCGTGGCGAACTTAGTCCAGCTACCTTCCGGACACTTAGCGATGAAGTGCTCCGAGTTCAGCCCCGCGCCTCACCTGGCGACGGGTCCAGGAACACACGTGACACCAAGCATCATCTTCCACTCAACGGAAACGTTTCATCAGACGGAAACTTCTCAAGGAGCAACTGACAGCGAGGATTTGACGTGCGTGACGGACCATATTCCCCTGCACTGCAATAACAAAATCATGGACATCATCCACGCGTCAGCTCGCGCGTTGCAGGGGAAGCTGGGCGAAGCGGGGACGCTTAGCGCAAGGGTGCGCCGGGTCACCAAGAGTCTCTTTGACGACATGGTTGACATGGTCATGCACACCTACGACCTGCTGGAGGACATCGAGGGGGATCGCGGCCGGGAGCTTCAGCCGGCGACGGCGCCAACGATGTGGCCGAAGGCGGCGACGCTAATCTCTCAGCAGGCGACTGCTCCGGCTACGGCGCCGACGCCTGGCGCCAGCAGCAGCTCCGGGGTTCAGCACTGCAGGCTGGACCTCTGACGGGGGCAGGCCGCGGCGGGCGCAGCGGCTTGCACCTCGGAGGGAGCGCTGGCGACAGGCTCACAAAAGGCGCCTGTCAATCATCATCTATCGGTCTCTGCTATCGTTATTGAAGATCATCGAGTGGCTTGCGCCCAACTCCGCACCCGAGGCTATCTATGCGACCGGCTCACCCGCAATGAGCTTATGACATCTTTGGGTACTCAGTATTTGGGAGGACTGATATCTGGGGATTACAGGCTTTTGTGGATCTCGACACCGGCTGATTGGTATGTAAGAGCCCCAGGCAAGAAAGCTGGCCCTCACTGGCAACGGGTGCGAAACTTACTCGGTAAAGCAAAAACACTTAAGATGCATATTGTATTGTGTGGGCCTCCTGGATATATGTGGCAGCAAACTTCAATACGTGATGCCCTTGAGGACTACAAGCTACATGTAGTACGTATGCGTTTGTGTCACTTTGGGTACAAATATGATAAACGTGATGACGCACCTAGCGGCACATATTCAGGTGGCAACATCTTTCCCACTTTCCACGAAGACGTGGCAATGCAACTGCAAGGCCAACACTCAGCACACATTGGACTGGTACGGCCAAGATGACGACCACGCCGAGTGGCGACGTAATACCCTCAACCTGGCAACAGGTCACCTCCTAGACCAAGTCCTTAACAAGGATGTACCACGTAGTGCCACGTTCGTGAGCATTTACACACGTGTCGACACAAACGTCACAACATATCAACGAACACCAAAGAGTGGACCACAATGGGGCGACGTTCAGCGTCGTGTGACGATCGACAATGACGCGAAGGAGGTGATCCAGGACATCAACGTCGCAGACCAACCTATTGGTTACGATTGGCAAGCACCACTACCAACGGCAACCAGAAATACAACAACGAGATTCTATTGGGAGCCGAAGGAGCCAGCCTTACTCAGCGGAGACGCCCCACATCCAGCGAACTCTCGCTACGTCATCATAGATGAGCGTCTTCCTCCCTCCCCGACCGTGGATGTGCAGCAGCAGGACCCACTCCACAAATTCCAACTTTCCCAAACTTGGAAGCACAACCTCAACAAGCTACTGCTTATCCAACAGAGTCCAGAATAAAGCAGAAGGAACGGCTAAAACGGGACAAGGAAGCAGGCATCAAACCCCGCAAAATCAAGAAGGACATTGAGGCGGGAGAAGACGACTGCGGGGACGATCTGAAGGGCTTAGAGAACGTGACCAGCACCACTTATGTCGACTCCACTGATGACGACTTGGACGACGACAGCGACCATGCATTTGTAAGTATCCCAAGTACGTTACCGGCAACGGAGTCAAACGTATTCAGCATTATCCCCACGTTATGCTACGGCAGACGAAAATGTGTGGACATGTTGGAACTTTGTGGCGGCGAAGGTCACATCGGAACTAGCCTTGAGACGAGGATACACATCAGGGGGCAACCTCGATCTACGGTGCAACGTTGATCTCGGCAACGAGTCTGCACAGAAGGCAGTACTACACTATTTGAAAACGTGTATAGTAATCTGTACAGTACTACAGCCGAGCTGCAGATCGACTGGACCCCCGTCCTACTTCAAAGCCAAAGCAAATTACGAGACATGGTTGGCAAGCCATAAGGCATACCTGCCCCACATAAAATTCTGCGGAACAGTTGCGACACTACAAGACGACAGACGCATATATTTCATCAGGGAGCAACCTGCCGGCACACTGGTAGATGATATTGAACCCTGGAAAACACGGGCCAAACGAATCACATGATCAGCATCCACATGGACCAGTGTATGACAGGGCTCAAAGACTCAAGGCACGGCCATCAAGAAGCCGACCCAGATGTACGCCAACCACATCGGACTTTTTGCACTTTACCACACGTTCAAGTGTGACGGATCACACACACACACGCACGCAACTGTGTGCAACAAAGAGCTGGCGGCGGCGGCGCACTACACACGAACACTGCAGCGAGCCATAGTTGAAACAGTGGCTACCGTTAGACGCCGCCACCGTCAAGGTGTTCACACCGGAAACGGTTTCCACACCTACGTCGTCAACTGCAAGGGTTGCGACCTGGACGACCCCACAATACCACGCACGTCAGATGGAGCCATAATACGCCCACCTGAGGCAGGCCTCGGATGTGAAGCTTGTGCCGACAAAAGGAATTCAGATGACCCTAGGCACGCGCGAAATCCGAAGACGTGCAGATGGCATGACAAGGATCCCATATATTGGGAATGCAAGGCATGTCAGAAAGGATACAGTAGGAAACCCAAGTACAGCACAGTTTCATACCGAAGAAATGCAGATTTGCTATACCAAAACTCCTACCATATCCACAACCGGCGCCAGCACCGGCACCGGCACCAGCAGAACCACCACAGCCACGTGCACCAGGCTCGGCGCCGGGAAGCTCTAGCGACCACCTGAGACAAGCAGGCGGACGCGGCGACGCACGAACTGGAAGCACCGTGGTGGGTTCCGACGGCCAGCAGAGAGTTGTTGGAGGGCGTGGACGTATGGAGACACCGGCTCCACCACCACCTCCACCCTCTCAGCCGGCAACGGCCCAACGGACACCAAAGCTACCTGATTGGAGTCGCTTCGATGTACAGCTGAGCTTACAAGCACTGAGAAGCCCTGACCCCTATACTGTCAGAAAAGAGCTTCGTAAGCTACATCTGAGATGGTTTCGCGCGAGTGAACCAAAAAATGCGCCTTATACTCGGAAGGGTAGGCCTTGACACGGTACGTCTCAACCTGATAAAGGAAATCGTTGACACGTGCAAGTCATGTCGGGACTGGGCCAGACCAGGCACTGCCAACATGAGCTCTGTGGCGCTTCCATTGAAGTTCAACGAAGAAGTAGAAGTGGACTTGCTCTTCTACAAGACCTACATCGTCCTACATATGGTGGACAGATGCATACGGTGGAGCGCAACTAAGGAAATTGCTGACAAAACTATGCACAAAGTGCTCAACGCCATAAGTGAAGCATGGTTTTATCTCGGAGCACCGAAGGTACTCTACTCCGACGGAGAAGGAGCTTTGGCAAATAAGACGGCAACGTCCATATTGGCATAGATGGGCACTGAACTCAGGATTCGTGCTCGTGGCCAACATGCGACGACCGTGGAATCCCGCAACGGACTCCTTAGACATACCATGCACCACATTGAGAGCGAGTTGAAGGAACGTGACATACCCATAGTATTTACCAGACTTCTTACGGAAGCAAAATGTGCCATCAATGCTTTCACGTTCTACAACAGCGTATCACCATACAACGCTCTTTTGGGCAGCCAACCCGCATGTCTCCCGGACTTGCCTACGCTCGATTTTGAAACTAAGACGGAAACGTCCGACCACGCTAGAGAGCAACAAATTCGAGCGGTGAGCCTAGAAGCCATCACGCAGGCAACTGCGGTAGCTAAGACATTGCGAGCACTTGGCGACAAGACCACAATACCTGGCGGTAGGCTGTACAACGTGGGAGATACAGTTGACTACTATCGCCCGACCGCTACCAAAGACGATTGGGGCGGCTGGAATGGACCATGTACCGTCATCAGAAATGACCCTGATCGTGCACAAGTAGTGATAAAAGGTACAGACAATAAAGAAATATTGGTCCATTACCCACATGTCCGACACACTTTGTTCATCGAGGGCCTGATGGTCAAGGAAATGGGATCGGATCACACTGCCCTGCGGACTGTGGTTGAGTTCATTGCCGGACTTCAAGCTTGACGGGCCTCGATGATGTTTGGATTCGTACCAACTCAGCGAGGCAACTTGCAGCTCACAACCGCAAGCCAGATGAACCCAAAGGTCCACCTGGCTCTACAGTTCCTCATTAGGAACTACTTCAGACTAGAGAACGTCATAGCAGTACGGTTGGCTAAGAGTGTGAACAAGCTTCCAGCATGCGCTCCGGCAGCGGGCTCCGCACTCATCTACTACGACAACGATGTCACACCAGCGTTCCACTACTACGAGTCGACTGGAACAGCCAATGATGTGCACAGAGTCACTGGCAGCAGCCATGCACGCATCATTCAGTGCCTCACGTCCACCAAGATCGGAGGCTTTGTCAACCTCGGACTCAGCAGGCGACTGCACCACCACTGGACGCAGAGGAGGACCGCCCAACGGGCGGCCGCCTACCGACCATCTCGGAGGAGACGGAGGCATACTTAGATGCGTACATGCTCGAGGAATGGTATCAGGAAGTCACCCAAGATACAACAACATACGAATATACCATATCTATCGAGAATTTGACAACAGCACCGGTTCAGATGACAATGGCAGACACCGTGCTAGTTGCAACTGTTGATCCTGATGAGTGTGCCGACATGTCCTCAGCTGGCGACAGCTATGAGGACTTTGCGGTAACTTTTAACTACTCAAGAGGTCGACGAGGACTACACGGTTGACAGCGATGACAACGGACAATACGTCGAGCTCTGCTTACCGCAGACATGGCCAAAGTTGTTCTGTCAGAACAACACTTGGAGCACATGGAATACAGTAAGGTGGCGACGCCCAACATCGCAACGATGAGGGTGTACGTCAGCGCCGCATCGAAGAGGGCCGTGGTCGTCAAGGGGGGCGACATCGTGACGAAGGCGGAGATCCAAGCGAACCCCGCGAAGGTCTCCAAGGCACTGTACACGGAGCTCAAGATATGGCTTGACAACAATTGCTTCAATATGCAGCTACTCAGTCAGGCAAAGAATGTCATGACCTCCAGATACGCGTACAAGTGGAAGTATGTCAAGAACAAAGATACTGGCGTCATGGAAAAGACGATACGGCTCCGACTGGTACTCCGTGGCTTCATGGATCTCGGCACAGTCGAGACGTTCTCCGGATCGGCCAGGCGTGGCAACCAACGTTTCCTCGCCAGCGTGGCAGCATGCAACGAGGCATGGATTATTGCCTCTCTGGACATTGATAAGGCCTTCCTGAAAGGCCTTACATACCGTGAGCTGGCGACAGCTACAGGCGAGGAGGAACGGATGGTATGCTTCACGCTACCTCCAGGCTCTGCAGCTGTGCTCAGAAGCCTTCCCGGGTTTGGCTCCTACGACGAGTCCAAGCACTGCTTGCAGTGCCTCAAGCCAGGTACCGGGACCAAGGATGCGCCACGGGCTGTTTCCCTGAAGCTCAGGCGCGCCACGAGGGGAATGGGGCTCCAGGGTACATCTTACGACGAGGAGTTCGAGATGAGCCCCAACCTCCTCGCAGCCAAGCGCGTTGACGACATCAACATGACTGGCGCCGATGCAGGTGTAGATTCGTACGTCAAGTGCGTTGAATCCACCTTTGGTGCCTTTAAGCTGAACAAGCACACGTACACCAACTGTGCTGTTCGCTACGCCAAGTCATCAGACGGCGACGTCTCGATGGATCAGGACGACTACATCAAGCAACTGCGTTCCATCCACCACGTCGACCTTACCGGATCTGTTGGCGAGGAGAGCCTCCAAACCGGTGGCTGACATATGCGTCAGCCTCCGCGGTGCGCTATCCTACGCCCTCATCGCGCAGATCTGGCTGATGGTGGATGTTGTGTCGCTTCAACGGATTCAGGAACCTACGTACCTTCAGGTGAGGCGTCTGAATGCCATAGTCAGAAAGCTACAGACCTGCCCCAAGAAGATAGTGTACCCAGCTATGACACCAACGGGCGAGGTCGATATTCATAGCGACTCTGGCTATCGGAGATTAACCGGCGACGAAGACGACGAGACCAGGCTACGGCATCCCATGCTGTAACGTTCTTCGCCGGGGACGCTCATGACGCGGCGACGCGTCTGTCGTCCACTTGGTATACGCGTACTGTAAGTCTCAGCGACTACAGGTGCGCTCCAGCTACTCAGCGGAGACGCTTGCGGCAACTCACATCCTCGAGGACAGCTACAAGACGATCGCCACCCTGCACGAGCTCAGCGCCGGACCAATGACACCTACCCAGCTCAAGAACGTGATGGAGTCGGGCGGCTTATGCATCGAGGCATCCTTGACCATTGATGCGGAGTCGGTCTTCAAGTCCCTTACAAGCAAGGACCTGAAGACCCCGACCGAGAATACTTTGCTCGGCCATATCAGCGGGATACGGCAAATGATGAGCAAAGGCATTGTCCATTGCGTGCAGTGGTGCGACACCCGAGATATGACTGCCGACGGCCATACCAAGGGAAGCATCGACAGAGATGGGACCTTGAAGGCTATGGCTGGCCGCCAGACTTTCGAACACGAAGTCAAACGGTACGTGCCGCACCGTGAGGAATCCCAGATTCCGACAAAACGCTGGAGTTCGGGCTAGCGCCCCTCTCAAACTTTAAAGCAGGTGGCGCTACCTCATTTTCCTCAGGTGCTCTCAGCCGGCTGCGGCCTGTTCTCGGCCGGCGTCGGCCTGAATGGGCTACGCAGCTCGGAGGGCGACGTCAAAGACGTTCGTCTTCCTCCCTCCCCGACTTTGAGGGAAGGGTAACGGCGTCGAATGCCGATGCCGTTTGGCCCAAGCTGCGCAGCTCCATCATATGCTTGCAGTTCACCGAACTGTATTATTCGTGGAGAGAGAAGAGATGGTAGCTCCCCAGCTACCATCCTCCTCTTCACCCCCTCTTACCATTACTCCTCATTCCTATGTTTCTCGCCTTGGCGTCTACTTCCGACTGAGGTTCCGAGCCTCAGCCTCAGAAGGGCCTAACACGGCCAAGCTTCGCTCCAGGTCAACTCCTGGAGGCTTGCTCCTGCTGCTGCTGCTGCTGCTGCTCCTTCTCCTCCTCTTCCTCCTCCTCCTCCCACCCCCTTGGATCTTGAGTGGCGTTCTTTGCCAATCGATGCGATCCGCCTTTGCTGCGCAATGGCCTCTTGTGGGCACAGTAGCAGCACGGCGGTGATCATATCGCATTTTCTCTTAGGTCTCACGCTTTATTGCGTTGCTACCGCGTTCGCTCGTGTCGCTGTGCTGCTATTGGGTCACAGGGCCCGCTGTGTTGCGACTGGATCGGGGAAACTCACCTGGCAAATCCTCGTCACAGCCCCCTGTGTTGCTACTGGCCCGAGGGCACTTCCCGACTGCAATTTCTCTTGATCCTGCTACTCTTCCTCATCTTCCTCATCTTCCTCCCACCCTGGGGCTCTCGAGTGACGTTCGTTGCCAATCGATGCGGTTCGCCTTCGTTGCGAAGCTGTTTCTTTTTGGACCCAGTAGCAACACGGTGGTGGTCATATCGAATTTTCATTGCTGCGTTGCTACCGTGTCGGATTCTACTGCTGTGTTGCTACCAGGTCGGATTCAACACTGCTGCGTTGCTACTGGGTCGGATTCAACACTGCTGCGTTGCTACTGGGTCGTATTCAACACTGCTGTGTTGCTACTGGGCCGGATTATATTACTGCGTTGCTACTGGGTCGCATTCAACGCTGCTGTGTTGCTACCTGGTCGGATTATACTGTTGTGCTGCTACTGGTCAGATTCTACTGTGCTGTGTTGATCGTTTGTAGAAAAGCTCTGTGGTGGAGGAGGTGGAAAGGGTGGGTGGAGGAAAAGCAATGATATCATGCGGGGCATAATACTGGCAATATAGAATGGGGCATTCGTGCGAAAATGCGACGCACACACATGTTGCAGCCGGTTATATGAGCAACGCAAATACCAATGCAATGCACGTTGAAAACTAAGCTTAATCCTTAAACATATGCTTGAAAAAAAAAAACAAGCTTCAAAACCCATGATAAACCCTAACCTTGAAATGCAAGCATCCGGGACCATAGGGTAGTCCTGAGGCCAATCCGGGTCGTTCGGGCATAGTCCTGAGGCCAATCCGGGTCGTTCGGGCATAGTCCTGAGGCTGATCCGGGTCGTATAGTCCTGAGGCCAATCCGGGTCGTTCGGGCATAGTCCTGAGGCTAATCCGGGTCGTTCGGGCGTAGTCCTGGGGCCAATCCGGATCGTTCGGGCATAGTCCTGAAGCTATTCCGGGTCGTTCGGGCAAAGTCCTGAGGCCAATCCGGGTCGTTCGGGCATTATAGTCCTGAGGCCAATCTGGGTCGTTCGGGCATAGTCTTGAGGCCAATCCAGTTCGTTCGGGCATAGTCCGGAAGCCAATCTGGGTTCGGGCATAGCCCTGAGGCCAATCCGGGCCGTTCGGGCATAGTCCTGAGGCCAATCCGGGTCGTTCGGGCATAGTCCTGAGACAAATCCGGGTCGTTCGGGCATAATCCTGAGACCAATCCGGGTCGTTCGGGCATAATCCTGAGGCCCATCCGGGTCGTTCGGGCATAGTCCTGAGGACAATCCGGGTCGTTCGGGCATAGTCCTGAGGCGAATCCGGGTCGTTCGGGAGTAGTCCTGAGGCCAATCCGGGTCGTTCGGGCATAGTCTTGAGGCCAACCCGGGCCGTTCGGGCATAGTCCTGACGCCAATCCGGGTCGTTCGGGCATCGTCCTGAGGCCAATCCGGATCGTTCGGGCATAGTCCTGAGGCCAATCCGGGTCGTTCGGGCATAGTCTTGAGGCCAATCCGGGTCGTTCGGGCAAAGTCTTGAGGCCAATCCGGGTCGTTCGGGCATTGTCTTGAGGCCAAAGGCGAATCCGGGCCGGGGCCGCTCGCTCGCTCGCTCGCGCGCGCGAGCGAGCGAGCGAGCGGGCGAGCCCGCAGGCTAGGCCGCCGCAGCCGCGCGTGGCCGCAGGCTTGGCCGCCGTGACAGCAGGTCCGCTCGCTCGCTCGCTCGAGCGGGCGATCCTGGTCCGCTCACTGGCTGTTCGAGCGGGCGCCCCCAAGCCAGGCCGCCGCAGACGCACGCGGGCGCAGGCATGGCCGCTGTGACCGCGCTCGCTCGCTAGCTCGCTCGCGCGAGCGTGCGAGCGGGCGAGCCCCCAGGCTAGGCCGCCGCAGCCGCGCGCGGCCGCAGGCTTGGCCGCAGTGACGGCAAGGTTGGCCGCCGCGGCTGCAGGTCCGCTCGCTTGCTCGCTCGCTCGCTCGAGCGGGTGCTCGGGTCGTTCGGGCATAGTCCTGAGGCCAATCCGGGTCGTTCGGGCAGAGTCCTGAGGCCAATCCGGGTTGTTCGGGCATAGTCCTGAGGCCAATCCGGGTCGTTCGGGCGTAGTCCTGAGGCCAATCCGGGTCGTTCGGGCATAGTCCTGAGGCGAATCCGGGTCGTTCGGGCATAGTCCTGAGGCCAATCCGGGTCGTTCGGGCATAGTCTTGTGATGGAAGGCGCTTGCTAAAGGCCTCACATCAGTGAAAGCATTAATGTATTGGCTGTAGTAACTTAAAAGTAAGTTCGAGGATTTTGTCAAATCTGCGCGCCCGCGGTCGGTTCGCCCCGAGCAGAGTAGGTCAGCCGCAAGGGTTGTCATGATGGACGAGCGGATCGATCATGCGTTTGGCGCGCGCGTGCTCTCCCGTGTCGCGTGGGGCAGCGGGCTTGCCCGCAGTGATGGCATTAGCCATGTGGCAATGGCAGTGGCTATATGTTAATTACATAAATCTCCGCCCCCCCTCCTCGTCTCCCCCCCCCCCACCGCGCCGTGCCGCCCCGAACCCCGCGCCTTTCTTCTCGTCCCTCATCGTCCGCGTGCTCTCTTTGAGCTCACAGTTTTAAAACGCATATGTTGTTTTATGATGTGGTTGGCCTGGTATTCGTGCACTCTTCGAATTAATCCTCGGAATTATTCCTCCATCCCGCTCGCCCCTCCTGTCCACTGTGTTTCTCCGCGTGCCCCTGCAGTTATCCGCGCGACCGCTCGCTGCCTTCGCCCCCCCGTCGTCGCCTCGAACCCTCGCCCGCCCAGCTTTCTCGGAAGGAGGGCGGGGGGGGGGAGGGGGGGGGGGGGGGGCGGGGGAGGAGAAGGAGCAGGGGGAGGAGGAGGGGGGAGGGGGGAGGAAGAGGAGGAGGAGGAGGAGGAGGAGGAGGAGGAGGAGGAGGAGGAGGAGGAGGAGGCGGGAAGGAGAGGGGGGGAGGGTTTTGCATGGGCGGCGGATGGAGGGGGAATAGGAGGAGGGGGGGAAGAAACGTGAGGGGGAGGGGGTGCCCCTCCCGCCCCCTCGCGCCGCCACTGCGGCCGAGGGCCGCGCCCCTGGCCCGCGGCGCCCGCCGCGCCCGCCGCCGTGGCGGACGACGGGTGGGGCGCGGTGGGCGCGGCGGCGGCGGCGGCCGCTAGGCCGCCGCGAGGCGCAGGAGGAAGGGGGGCAGCGGAGGAGGAGGAGGGGGCGGCGGCGGCGGCGGCGCGCTGGGAGGAGACGGCGGCGGCGGCGGCCAGCGGGCCGAGGGCCAAACGAGGGCGCCCCGACTGGCGCCTCCAAGAGGCCCTCGAGGAGGGCCGAGCCTCGGCAGCAGCAGCGGCGCCTCCAGACGCCGCTGCTGCGGTGCCAGCGCCGCCATCAGCCCAGCCAGCAGCAGCAGCAGCAGTGGTGCCCCTCCCGCCCAGAGCTGCCCTTGAAGTGGGCTTGGGTCTGGCGCCGTACGTGTTGATGGGGCCTCTTCGTGCCGAACCAGCTGTGCGCCAGTCTGCGCGCTGCCTTCTGTTACGCCGCTCGTTTCCCAGAGCAGAGACACGAGGCGGTTGCCAAGTTGAGCGAGCACCTGGACGCCGCCAGTGGGGTTCGAAATTGGTCCACCTTGGAACGGGGACTCGGCGAGGAGAGGCACGTGCTCAAGAGTAAGATGAGACGACTGGCAGAAGCAACGGTTCTCCTCCAGAGTTTTGAGAGGGACGCGCAGGATTCGTTCATGCCCCGTGCTGTGGGCCCACGGCACTGCCTGTGCTACGTCGAGCAAACCAGGTATGACGAGACGCCCATGAAGGCGATAATCACTGGAGACACGGTTATCGATGTGCTACCTCCTGGTGCGCAGTTGGCTGACAACCCCGCGGCGGCCGAGCAGTTGGTTGAGCACTTAGCAGGGCAGGTGCGTGCCACGCCAGACGCTGCCAAGATACTTCAGATTCTCGGTAGTTTTGGCATGGTCCTGCGGTGTCGGGACCAGCTGCTGTGTCTCACTGGGCCCACCGTGTCCCCTTTGAAGGTGCTGGAGAGCAACGCTGCCAACGTCACCAAGCAGGCGCTGAATTCTACGACGTCGGTGGGCGCGGGCGTTCGCGAGTTCCAGCTGAAGTCAAGAGCGGTGTGTTCTGATCGGGCTGGCAGCAACTTGTTGACGGAGAAGCAGATCGCAGCCGAGCGGGGGCCTGAATGGACAATTCTCTTCAACTACTGTGAAATTCACGCTTCAGCGGGCTGCTTTGACACATCTCTGGCGCACATGTTCGCTGGCGACATAACTGGGAGCGTTAACTGTGCATTGTCTCTCAGGCACGGGCCAGCTATGAACGTGTTTCGGCAGTTTTTGCGGGATGTCGTAAAGGCGAGGCTGAGCCCCATCCACCACGCCCCGCCGCCCGACGCTGTCAGCTACAGGAAGTACTGCATCAACTTGTTCATGCAGGGCGGCGCGAACGCTTACCAGAAGCAGCTACTCCTGTCGGTGCTCCCTAACGGCGACTGGCGGAAGCACGACCGCGTGGAGTTTTACTGCTCCCAGGAGTTCTTGGACAGGGTTGGCAAGGAGAAGATCTCAGATGTTATAGCTCGGGGCCTGGTGTTTGCGCTGTCGTCGAGCCAGCCGCACTTGTGGCCGAGGAATCGCTGGTTGGGCGCCGATCTCGCTGTCGAGGAACTCGGCAGGATCGAGGCGGTCCACGGGCTTCTCAGCGCCGTGTACCCCGTGTACTGCGACAGGCTGGCCAAAAGACGCCCGAGGCCCCTTGCTGCCCTAGCGCCAGCGCTTCCTGCCGTCGGCGCCCCTGGGGACGCCCCAGCTGCAATCCTCGACGAACCAGAGGAGGCCGCGGACGGAGACGCGGCGCCCGCGCGCGGGCCAGCGCCAGACCAGCAGCCGCAAGGAGGAGGCTCGGCGGGCAGCGAGGCAGCGCCAGGTGACCGGGCAAAAGAGAACGAGACGCACCGCAGGAAGGCGCGGTCCTTGCTGGCAGCTTCCCCCCTCGGCAACCTCATGTTGATGCGGCAGGTCATGCAGCCCCTCGTGACGCTGCTCGCGCAGCAACTCAAGGTCGGGTCTGCAGATTGGGAGATTTCAGAACGCAGCAAGGTCGCGAAGGCCATCTTGCAGGGCCAGCCCCCCGAGGGCAAGCGATCGCACCGGATCTTGGAAGCAGCGTCGGGGAAACTGGAGTCCAACTTCGTGCAGTCAGTCACGGGCATATCTACAACTAGGAGCCTGTGGGAGCATTTCCCAGCGACATGCAAGTACCTTGGTTTCAATTCTTTGGCGTTTCGGGTGCTGAGTCGCAGCTTTTGCACCGTCCACCAGTTCATCTCGGCCTCCCACGCGCAGTTCCCTGTCAAGCTATTCCGCCTGCTGCGGTACCCAGGACAGAGCGCGGACATGGCAGCCGTTCCAGAATGAACGTTGGGCCCGTGGACGCTCTCCATGAAAGCGCACCATCCGACTTTTGCTGGCAGTGAATATCAGGCCAAGTTGATGCTTACGGCCTTGTTGCAGTTCGCGGACATGAGCGGCATCGAGGCCCGACGCGCCTCAGTGCGCAGGCAGCTCTGCCAACGATCCGTTCAAACGCACGTGCTCGACGTGGCGGACAGCAGCAGCGAGTTTGTCTTTCAGCAACTCAAGAGCGCGAAGAGGAGGCGGCACGCCCTTGATGGCCAGGCAAACCGTCCAGCAGCAGCGGGCAGACAGGCGACCTCTCCCCAAAAAAATAAAAGCTTCTCCTCCATCTCCTCCCCCTCCTCCTCCTCCCGACGGCGGCGCCCTCCCCTCCTCCCCGTGCCCCCCCCTTCCCTCGTCCTCGTCCTCTTCCTTTTCCTCGCCTCCCCAGCCCCCCCTTCGCCCCCCCTTGCTCTCCTTCCAGCGGCGGGCGGGGGGTGGGGGGGCGAGGGCAGAGGGGGGCGATGGACGGAGGGCGGGGGGGCGGGGGGAATGCAGCGCCAGGGCGGAGGTCTGTCCGCTGGGGCCCTTCGCTTGGTCGGTGGCAGCATCGGCGCCGCTCGGGGCGAGAAGGGTGCGACGGGCGGCGCCTCCTGCCTTCTGGCCCCCATCCCGCCACGCCCTCTCGGCAAGAGCGTGTTCGTCGCTGCGCAACCCAGTCGGCCTGGGCCAGACAAGGCAGGCGCAACGCAGGTTTTTGCGAGCGGCGACGGGCGGGTCTTGCACGGGGGGCGGTCGGCGCGTTCAAGAGACCAACCTGTCTGCAGGAACCGAGCCGCTGAATGGAAGGGGGGGGTGGGGGGGGTCCGACGCGTTAATCTGGGGTTCGATGCGCGTGGTTCCTTCCGTCTTCAGCCTTCCCTGTCCGCCTCCGCCCTCCGCCCCCTCTGAGCGCGCGGCAACGTGATGAGTTTGTAGTGGGTCGTTCGTTTAACTAGTTGTGTAGTTGATTGTCCGCGTTGCTAACGTAGTTTTATAGTGAATTTATTCGCGCACCCGCGTGCGCAATCGTGCGTGTAGCCGCGTGCGTAGCAACGCTTGTGACGACGTGTGCATCCGCGCGCGTACTCGCGCGTGCAACGACGCGCGTCACATCGCGAGTCTCGAGGCAGGCAGCGTCGTTGCGCGACGACTCGAGGGCCGACGCTTTCTGCGTGAGATTATCGCTTCCACCCCCCTCCTCGGCAGCGGCGGGCGAGGCGGCGGGGGCGTGGGGCGGGGGGGGAGGGGAAGGGCCACCGCCATATGTTTCTTCGGTCGTTGGGGCCCGCCATCGGGCCTCGGAATGAAGCGCGCGGCTGATTTCCTGCATCCAGCGCCTGAGGGTTTAGGAGGGGGCGGCTGTTGCGCGTGCCCCGACGCCCCATCTGCACCGCCGCTGCATGGGCCCCCTCTGCCCCGAGCGCCCTGCCGCTTCCCTCGGGCGCCCCCCTCCGCCGCGAGGTGAGACGGCAGAGCGTCGGCCAGCAGGTGCGGGGCGGCGCTGCCAGGAGGGCGAGGAGGGAGTTCAGAGGTGGAGGGCTGTGGCGCGCATGGGTACGCTACAAGACGTCTGGCATGCGCGGGCTTCCCGACGCGCGCGCACTCGGTGCAGAGTACCGCGCAGCAAAGAGGGAAGGTCGCCGAGAGCTCATGGAATTGGTGCCCTATGCGCGCGCTGCAACCAGAGCGAGCGGGGCTAAGAGAGCGAGGGTGGGCCCCAGGAGGGTCGAGGCTTTCGGGCCGAGCGCCTCCAGCATCGCTGTGCGGATGCAGCGAGATACGATGCGTTCTACCGCCCTTCAGCTGAGCAGCGCAGCCCCCGATGAGATGTTGGCGAGGCTGTCCCAGTTCACCCAGGCTGACTTAGACCAGGGCGTGAAGATAGTGAAGCACATGCAGAGGTTCAGGAATCAACAGCAGAAGGAGCGTGAGAAGGAGGAGGACAGGCAGTTGCAGCAGTACGAGTCAGTCATCGCCCCCCCTTGATCCAAGATGTCCTGAGATGCATTCCGAAACTAGATGGCACGTACTTGTCGGCAGTGCCGTCGGAACTCGCACAAGTGGTCACAATACATACGAGTGCCAAGGGCGTTGCCAGTCAGATCCTTGCCTGGTGCGAGGCCACCACAAATCTAGATATTGGCACGGTATTAGAGAAACAGTGGATGGAGAGGCACAAGACAGCATTGCACGACAGCGCTCCTGATGCACCTGGCCCTGCGCCAAACGGCCCGTCGAAGTGTTGGGAGCGGGGTTGGTGCACGTGCACGCCCGATGGCCAACGTTGCTGGAGGGTCCGCAACTCAGTCTTGAAGCAGATGAAAGTGACGTTCGCCCCGCCCCCCAATGGAGCCAGACCGGTTCTCGCCTCTGGGGGCGCCGTGATGAAGATTCTGGGGAGCAGGGGGGAGGTGGATGAGGATGTGGAGGAGGGCCCGTGGGCTGCTGTAGCAGTATCTGGGAAAGTTCAGCACGTGCAGACAGAGACGTGGTACCATGTCGGGTACATGCACTTCAGCCCGTACAGGCCCAGTTTCCAAAATATGGTGCGAGTGGAACGTCCTTGGGCTAGCCTGGCATCAGATACGGTGGAGAGGATATGGCTACAGGCCAATGTGCGTTGCCCTTCGATTATCCATCTTTCTTGTCTCCATGGTGCAGTAATTTGCAGTTGGCTTGCGGTGTTTGCCCGATGGGGGGGTGCGCTTGCGTGGTCGTGTTTGTGGTCGGGCCCCTGCGCGCGTGCGCGGCACGTGTGATGTGCGTGTTTTCTGCGCGGCGTGGGCGCGGCGGCGCGCGTGGCACGGTCTATGTGCGCGTGGTGCGCCAGTGCGCATGTGTGCGTGCGCGTGGAGTGATACACAAGTGAGCTTGCACAACTATAATTTATAACTACCTCTTGGGGTGCACCATAATCGCGCCCCGCCCCCCCCCCCCCCCGATCGAGGCAACTTTCGAACCTATGGTGGAGAGGGAGGCTATTGAGGCAGTCTCCAAGGATGCCCTGATATCAGTTGCTTGGTACGAAGTGGAATCATCAGCGCGGCGCGTGCCGCACCGAATGCCGAATGTACTTGCAGTTCGCCCAGCGCAGGGCTCGACTGGCCCCGTCCAGGTATTCCCGCCGAAGCGGCGCGGTGCGAGGGAGGCGGCGGAAGCAGACGGCGACGCTGGCGCGGGCGACGATGACCCAGATGAGATGGGCGACCTCGACGGGGACGAAGGGGACCACGATGATGTCATCGAGGGCGGCGCGCCTGGCGCGCCAGGTGTAGGCGGGAGCTGCTAGGGCCCATCCTCGATCTGATTGAGGACTGGCACGGCGAGAAAGTACACGCGGCCCAGCACGGTCCGAAGCCAGCAGGGCCGCCGCCCCACCCACCTGTAGGAGGCCGCCACGAGGGCGCTGCAGGCAGCGGCGGCGGCGGAGATCCGCCGCCGCCCCCTCCGCCGCCCCCTCCGCCGCCCCCTCCGCCAGGTCCTGCAGTGGCCCCAGTCAGAGGCGCCAGCAGCCGAGCCGAATGCGTGCTTCAAGTTGAGGGCGGGACTTTACGGTATTATAGGTCTGGGATATTCACTGCTACTTGCGGGTTCCACGACGATTGCGTCCTCACGCGGGCCGTGAAAAAGACTAGGAAGAGAAGCGTGCTCAGTGGCCAGATGCGCACCGTCGGTCGGCCAGGCGGGTTCCTCGGCGCATGGTTGCAAGGCGCAAGGCAGCCAGGTATCGTGGGCAAGGCTTCGCATGTTGATCCAGACTTTCAGGCCACACTCGGGTGGGAGATTCGGAACGAGATTAGAAATGGCATCAAGTCCACCTCGGACGGCCTCCGACTACTAGAGAAAGAGAGAGAGAGAAGGACGACGGTGAGCTTAGCGAGGCCGAGTCTGTTGGAGGTTATGTCAGCAGAATCAACGGCTAGCGATATATATATATATATATATATATATATATATATGTATACGTGCGCAGGTGACATGGGGGTGCGCGGGGGCTTGCTCTGTTGTGGCGCGCGCGGTGCGCAGTTGCATTGCATGTCATGTCTCGCGCGTGTGTGCATCGCGGGATGGAGTCGGTCGTGTTCGTCGTTGTCGGTGTCGGCGGCTGCAGTGCGTTTCCTCTCCCTTCCCGCATGCGAGTGATTGCTTCATGCGCAATTGGGCTTTTGACATGTGGCGCCAGTGGCGGTGAGGTTTCCGTTGGCTTGGGGGGGGCCCTCGCATCCGTCTCGCAAAGTTCTTTCTTCGCCACAGCATCGTTTCTTTGTCCGCGTGGGCCACCGCGTGCGTCCGATGCGCCGCGCATTGAGCTGTCCCGCGTGAGACGCCGCATGCAGCCGAGCAAGGCTCGGGCGCGGTTGGGGGGCGGGCCAGAGGGCGATCTGATCAGGTAAGTGCGCGCACGGCCATGTGGCCGTTCCGTGCCGACGGCGCCGCAGTTGTCACGATTGGCCAGGCGTGATTTCGCACGGCGCGGGGCGCGCGTTTGGGGTGCTTGGTATCGCCGATAACCCGCGCCACGCGGCATGCCGTCGCGGGGGGCATTGGTCATGGGGGGAATTGGCGCTCGCTGGGGTACAACAGCTAAAGCTACAAGGCCCCAGGTTGGCCCATCATCTGAAACGCATGCGTTAGTTGCTCTGTCCGCGCCAGGGCCAGCTCAGATCGACTTGTATGGTTGCTGCGTGTTATATGTGTTTTCTGGCGGGGGGCCCGCGTGATCTTGTCTCCGCGCTCGGTCGGGGCGAAATGTCAGTAGCCATAGGGGGTTGTGGTCGTCCGCCCGACCGACTTTCAGAGGCGTGAGGGTAGGTGAATGCATGAGGTCGCGTTGCACGGCCAACTTGCAGCACTCCATCAGTTGACGGTGGGCGGTGGATGTTCGGACTTCGGGGGTGGGGTGCTCGATCGCGGTCGTTGGTTGTTGTTTCCGTTGCCGATTTGCAGGGCCGAAGCCGAAACCGATGCGCTTTCGGTTGTGTGGGGGAGGGGTGGTTTTGCGTTCAAGCGGGGGCCGCAGTTTTCGGCCGCCAGATTGCGTTTGCATTGTTTTGGGCCAGCGCCGCCAGGACGACGCGCGCGCCAGCTTACATTGCTTTGCATGTCCAGCGGGCTCTCCTTTTCAACATCTGCTCTCCTTAGCTGTCAGATTCGAAAGCGACGGCGGGCTTGGGGAGGTGCCGCAGCAGCGGTTGCGCGGCCGCTGGCTGCGCCGACTGGAAGGTCACGGCAGACGCAGGCCCGCTGGGGGGGGGATGCGGCCGTCGGTGTGGCACGCGTGTGGCTTACCATTGCGATCGCAATGCTATCCGTATAATATGTGTTTGTCTGGTTGCTCATGCTCGTGTACGTTCTCATCTACTGGTGTCGATGCGCAGTGTGCTGCCCGTGCTGCCCTTGCTGCTGCGTTGCTGGCGATGTCGCCCCCCATTGTTGCCGTTGTGTTTGTCCCGTGTCGCGCCAGTGGCCCGCTCGCCCGTCCATTATCGTCGGGCAGCTCCCTTTCCTGCGCAGCCCTCGCCCCCTAGCCGATCGCCCTCCCCCTGGCGAAGCGCATCTTCCGTTGTTTCTGCAGGTGTTGGGGCGCAGGGGGGCAGTTGCGGAACCCGTCGGTGCCACGGTGCAGCCATATCTGATTCTGCGTTATGCATTGGCCCAGGCCGAGCCACCGAAACGTGCGTTCACCGCTGGTAGTCGCATAATGCGAGGGGCCATGTGTTCGTAACTGGGTCAATCGGGTTTGCGCGTTCGCGCGGGGGCCAGCCCGTGTCCCTGTGCTGGTTTGCACGGCTTCCAGTCCTGCGTCTGCGTTGGCCAGTCCCTCTTGCCGCCGACGCTGCCCTTCGCCCGACCTCCATCCAGCCCGATGCTTACCGTCGCTGTTTAGGCTCAAGCCATCGAGTGCCATTGGCACGGGCATATTGCGGTCGAGCAGGGCCGCGCATCCTTCCACCCAGTCGAGGCAGACGGGCGCCCCGCTATTTTCGGAGGCCGAATGCTCGCGTTATTTCGGGATCGGGCTTGGCGGCCCGAACCCGATTTACCTTGGGCAGTCGGCCTCTGGATTCGAGGCCTTGCGCAGATGACGCCGGTGCCGTCATCGCCCGTTCCTGGCGCGACCCGAGCCCGCTCGCGCTCGCCTCGCGCGGCGGCGGCGGCTTTCCCCAGCGAGGGCAGCGGCGCCGCCGTGCCAGGGCCTAGCCCCATCCCCCCGCGGCTGCAGGCGACGGCCAACGGCGTTCGCGCACGTGCAGGTGGCCAGCCTCGCGGTGTCCACGGCGAGCGGCTGGCGTCGCTTACGGAGGCTGGCAGGGGTCACATGGGCGGATCTGGCGTCTTCTTACGCTATGACCCCCCGTTCGCCCCTCCTCCTCTTGCACTCGATCAGCCCCATCTCCACCGCTACCACCTCCCGCCCCTCCTGGGATGGCGCAGGAGTGGGAGGTGGTAGCGGTGGAGATGGGGCTGATCGAGTGCATCAGCAGCCCCAGGCGTTTCGCTGCATCGGCGTCCTCGAGGCGAAGCACGCGCTCTTGGCGAGGAAGGTGTTCGCGCAGAGGGGGATGATCTCGTCGCTGCGGCTCGAGATCGGGCAGCTCCAGCGCAGGCTCGAGGAGGGCGAGGGGTCAGATCTCGGACCAGGCGAAGAAGATGATGAAGAAGAAGAGCTGGTCGGCGATGGCCCCGCGTCGCAGGTCGCGGCGGCTGGCGCGCAGCAGCAGGGTGAGAACAGCGGCTCGGACTAGGCCGAGTGGTTCGGCCCCGCGCGCGGCGCTCCGCGCTCGACGCTGCTCGGCGGGCTCGGCGCTTGAAACGCAAGCGTTTGGCGATCGTGTGTTGCTGTGCTGTTGTTCCCCAAGCAGCGCTTGCACTCATGAGGACTTGCTCTCCTCTCAAGGGGCCTCGCGTGGATTCGCGGCCCCGCGGGCCGCGGGGTAACTAAACATCTGGATGCATGTTTTTTTACATTATTGGTATGGCAGCACTGGGTGTTCTATAACATGGACAGGTAGAGTTGTTCGGTGGCTGGTGGGAAGCGGGTGCCCCGTGCATGTTTGTTTGGCCAATCGGCCATTCATTGCACCTTGGCAGCGTTCGCACGGATACGTCTTCTTGTTTGTTATGGTGCATGGGCCGTGGCTTTCATCGTGTTGAGCTGTTTTGCGTGGCGTGATCTTGTTTTGCGTTGCGTTGCTTTGCGTGGTTGGTATTGCTTCGGGTTGTCACGCATTGCATCGCATTGCCTTCCCTGGCCTCGCAATGTTACGCATTGGTTGCACTGCTTTGCACTGTTGTGCGTTACGGCCAGCTGTTGTGATTCGCTTTGCGTTCCCACGTGGGCGCCATACCACATTGCAGCCCGATGTTCGTACACCGCAACTTTTGCCACGCCAATGCGTAGATTGCACCGCGCACATAGCTTCAAACATTTACGGGTTGCCCATTACAGGCTGTACTACATAGCGCATAGCACATCTTACACCACGTGGGATGCTAGATATCACTGTTCGGGTGCAGAGCTAGTCCACATTGCTGGTGATGCTGAGCTTGTGATTGTCATCGACTGCGGCCCCTTTCTGTATCCGATCGCCCCCCTGCCCCCGCGACCCCCCCCCTCGCCTAAACTCACTCGATATGCCTTTGGCGGACACTTCCTTTCTTGACCCTCGCTGGTGCCACCAATTCAAGGTATGACACTGGGGCGGGATTGGAGGCTTGCGCTCAGGGTGATCGTGGGAGTGTGCTCTTATGTCTTGTGCACTTGCGCCCGACTCAGGGACGCATGGTCCACCATCGTGCGCGTGCGAGTTCGGTGCGTGGTCGATTCGTCTTGTGTTGTTGGCCAGCGCTTCGTTATTTTGCAGCTTTCGCCAGCGCGATCAGTTGGTTCGGTGCGACGCACACTCGGAACTAATATCAGTCGGCGTTCGCAGCGGACGCGCTCGATCCAATATGATTGGCCTTGTGCACCTTCGCGCACGTATCTAGCATATGCAGCTGCCCTCTCATGCCACAGCCAGTCTTAATGATGTAGGATGGGAGGGGAGGCGCATCGTGGCGGCGTTCGCCGTCGGCGCGGCGGTCTGCTGGCTGCTGGGCCGCGGGCATGCTGCTGCGCCAGGCTTGCGCATGGGGCAGGGGGTTGCCATTCATCTGGTCTCGTATCTAGTCAACTGCTCGACCTTCTGCCATCCATGTTTATGCTCACTGCGGCCTGCTCCATCTACTACCTGCTCCTGCTGGTATCCTGGCTGCCGCAGTCGGCCGTCCATGCATTGATAGGCCCTCTGCACGTGTGTCGCCCTGCTGCTGGGGACTCAGCAACCCTTTCACCCCTGTGTCCTGGTCCTAGCAGCGTTCAATTTTGCTTGCGTGGGGGTGGTCTTGGGGAGGTGCTGCCTTGCTGCTGGGGCGTCGTCTTCGGCGCCGTCGGCGGCCACGCCCAGCTGCCGCGGGCGGCGCCTTGCCTTTGTTTTGATGCGGGTGAGGGCAGATGGATGAGCAGGGCAACCGAATGGTTTCATGATATGACGCTGTTGATCCTCCTCCGTCTCGCCCTCCACCTCTTCTGATGATCGTTGGCCCTGTTCCTTTCTTCCTCTGTCCTGTGCAGGTCCACTCCTCCCCCATCAGTCCCCCCGACCTCCCTTGTTAGCCAGCCGCTCGCACCCCGACCGATGTCATCCTTACCATCCCCGCCACTCCTCCTCCACGCATCCCCCCCGCCCCCGTGGGCAGGCGGGCGCGTGTCTGGATTCTTGCGGACCGTGCCAGTGACAGCATGAGCTTTGGTTGTCGGTGCAGCCCAGTCTGGTTTCCACGCCGCATGCGTCGTCAGAGTATGTTCCCGACGTCCTAGCGTGGTGATGGGGTGGCGGCTGTCATTGAAGCAACTGTCCTTCTTTGCGCCCCCGAGGCGGTCTGGCGCCGTGGACCCGACCAACTTGGCGACGCGCCGTGGGTCGCAAGACCTACTTTGTCGAGCGTGGCGCTCGAAAAAGTAACCCTCAAAGTGTGCGCCCTCGGTCGGTCGCGATTGCCAAATGTAGGTCGTGGTCTTCGAAGTAACTTTCAAAGTAACTCAAAAGTAACTTTTGCACATCGCAGTAACCCCAACCGTGGTCGATATGTAACATGAATGTGGTCATCATATTTTCACCGCACTCCCAAACGTAGCACACAAGTAACACACAAGTAACTCAAGCGTAACTTAAAGTAACCCAACCGCAATGAATGTAACAAAAAAGTAACTCGCATTTAACTTTGGTGGCTGCCATCGGCCGCTGTTGATCGCCATCTGGTGCATTGATCAGGCCAACGTGCGCTGGCGTTGTGTTGCGCGTGCTTCAGTAGACGTGGGCGTTCACTTGGGTGAAACGAGTTGCATCAGTGCAGCATTTACACTACCATGCGTAAGCAACAGCGCATGGGGTTGTCGCCATGGGCTGTGCTCACTGCGTGGAGGCGGCCAGAACTTCTGCATGCGTGCGAGAGCAGCTGCGTCTTGGCGGCGACAGTGACACCCTGACGAAGACGGCTGCATCTCGGAGGGGGCAGCTGACTCGCTGCGAGGACAGCTGCCTCGCGGCGAGGGCAGCTGCCTCGGGGCGGTGACGTGCGCCTTGATGGGGCAGGCTGTATTCTCGCGAGGCAGCTGCATCCTGGCTGCGAGAGCAGCTCGCCTCGCGCCCTAAGTTCACCTCCACCACTCACCCATCGCCGCGCGCATTAAGCCCCCCCCCCGCGCCCGCCGCCCGTGTCGCGCGCCCTAAGCACCCCCTTGCCCCCCCTTCTCCCTCTGCAGCGCTCTCCGCGCACCATCGGCGACGTTGCCTAGCGCGGCTTGCGTAATCCCATCCGAGCGCCCTGAGCACCGATGTGCTTGGCTTCCCGTCTGTTCTCCCACCCCGCTGCCGCGGGGGGGGGGGGGGGAGGGCGCTGGAATTCGCATTTCACCGAGCACGTGGCGGTGGCTGAAGGGGGCTGGTGGGAATTCATTGCGCCGCATTCTTCCACCAGTCTGGGCGAATGGCGGGGGCGGGCGGCGCGGGCGGGGGAGGGGGCAGCCTTTGCCAGCGACCACGCGGAACCATTGTTTGTCCAAGCGCGGTTGTGCGCGCTTGCAGATTGGCCCGTGGGGGCGCCCCGTCAGGGCAGCCTTTGCGCCCGCCCCGCCGCGCGGGCGGGCGCCTTGGGACTCTCGAAGTCGGCCGCCCGCACCGTTGAGCAACTGCCGCCAGCGCGCCATTCCAGCCTTCCCGTCGTTCCCACGCGCGAGGCGCTGCGGGGGCCGATTTGCAGCCGCGGCCGCCCAGCGCGTTCGCGGCGCGGCAGAGCGGCGCCGCGCGGGCGAATGAGCGAGCGCCGCCCGAGGGGCTGCGCGCCATTCTCGTCATATCTGCGCGTTTGGTTGGAGGGCTTGCCAAGGTGGGCGGTCGATGCTGGGGCGGGCGCGCGATGGGCGCGGGCAACGTGCTAGGGGTGGGCGGGGGGGGGGGGGGCGCCCGTCGGTGGCGCTTGCGGGCGGGCCATGGGGTCGGCTGCAACGTTCCCATGAGAGGAACGAACGCGGGCGCGCGCGTTCGGGGCGCGACCTCGCGCTGAGGCGCGCAGCGGCCGCGGCGTGGGCGCGCCGTTGCCGCGGAAATACCCGCGGCCCCGAGCGGCGCGACCCCGCCAGTTCGCAGGGCGGCGCGTGACAAATTGACGGGGCGTGCCCCCGAGGCGATTAGCGCGGCGCGGCGGCGCAATTTGGGTCGGCCCGAGACAGATGGAGTCGGTGAGCTCGCAACGCCACGCAACAACAATATTGCGCGGGTTTCGCGCCGCTTCGCGCGTGGTGGCGCGGAGCCGCGGGCTGGGCAGATGGGGCGCGTCGTGGCAGCGACGTCGGCGGGCGTTGTTTTGGTGCGCGCGCTGCCCCAGCTGCGCGATGGGCTTTGCGCGGCCGCGCGCGGCGCCCGCGGTCGAAGTCGCGCGGCAGGCGTTCGATTGAGAATCCGTCAGTGGACGGCGCTGGTTGCGGCGAGTGCGAGCCCCTCCGCCGCGCCCGCCGTCAGCCCCCCCCACCGCGCGCGGCTGGGCGCGGTTGCTGGGAGCGGCGGTTGCGACTGCGGCGGGGGCGACGAGGGCGGGCGGGGGAGTGCGTGGGGGTGGGTGGGTGGGGGTGGGGGGGAGCGGGGTGCGACGAGAGGGGCGGGGCGGGGGGGGCGACCCGGGCGAGCATGCGAACGGGGGGAGGGGGCGGGGTGGAGGGGCGCGCTGCGGGGGGGGGTGGTGGACGATGGGGGTGGGGGATGGGCGAGGAGGGGGGATGGGCTGTGGAGGGCTGCGATGATGATGGGGGTGACAGGCTTGAGCGATCGGAGTCGGCGCACGCAGCGGCCGTCGGCGATCGCCGCGCACGTCTGCGTGCCGCGGAGGCGATGGCTACATCGGTGCCCAAAGGTGCAGGGGGTCGCCCGAAACATCGCTGCGAACGGCGAAGGGGTCCGCAGCCTGGAGGCGCGGGCGGATCGCTGATGCTGCGACCAATGAGCGGCTGAAGGTGGCTCCAACATCGCGGTGGGTGCGTCGGCGACTCGGTGGGTGGCTTGCCACTTTGGGCTTGGCGGCGTGCTGCTCGGCCACTGTTGCGGCCACTGGCGGGTAGCGCGGGCTCGGGGACTTGCTGGGCCATGAGCCACTTCTGGGCGCTGTGCACCGCTGCCGAATCCCACCCCTCCCCCCCCCCCCCCTCCCCCCACACGCACCGCTTCGCAGCGGGCGCGCTCGTTTCGCTCGGCGTGGAGCTGGGGGCCTCAGGCGGGGTGCGATCGGGCGGCGTCGGGGTGCCGATTTCGGACAGTGGGGCTGTCGTTGTGCGAAAAGACAAGGTCCTCTGCCACGGCGCTATTCTGCGTGCACCGCAGTTCCTCCAATCCTTGCTTGCAGCGATTCGCTGGTCCGCGCTGGGGCCGCCGTGGGCAAGACGCTCGGCCGCGCGCGGGAACAGGTGCCGCGTGGCCGTCGGCCTAGCGCGCAGCGTGGCCGACGCAATCAAGTGGAACACGACGACTGTGACGGCGGCGGCCGCCTCGGGTTGCGACGCAACGGTTCAGCAATGTCACCGATAGCGTTGGGCCCAGAGAGGTCGAACCCACGGCGCGCGACGAGGGTTTGGACAGCGTTGCATGCGATCTGCGCAGGGTTGCGTGGGCACCTTTCAGTTTTCGCAGAAGAAGCTCGGGGATGCGGGTCAGCGCGCGCATGGTCAGGCCGCAGCCCTCGGGGCCGCCACCGCCGCGCAACGCCGTCGGGGCCGACGAGTATGGGGCTGCGAATCAGACGTTCGTTTGAGCGGGCTCGCCAGCGCAGCCGAACAACGCCCATCCTTTTTCCCAGCTGTGTTTGGGCGCGAACCAGTTTGGCCAGGGCCTAGACAGGCCCGCCCCAGCCCAGCCAGCACGACGCAGCCTGGCTTTGGGCCGCCGCTGCTGGCTGGGCGCGCGGGCTGGCGGCACCCGCAATGGCTCGGCAGAACGACGGCAGCGCAGGGCAGGGCGATGGCGGCGGGGGCGGCGTTCCGCGGGCGCGCGCTGCTGCAGGACTGGCACGCGCGAGCGCGGGAAGGACGTGTTGCCCGTGCGTCGCGGATTGCGTGCTTTGCGGCGCCGCGCCATCGGTCGACGGTGCTGGTGCCGCAGCCCGCGCGGGCCATTTGCGGCGCCGCGCGCGCCCCGTTTGCGCCTGGGCATGGCGAGGCCAGTAGCGCCCCGTGCGTTTCTGGGGATCGCGCGCGCGATCGCGCAGGAGAGCGGGGAGGGGGGGCGACCGCGGCGGGGGCGCTGGGAGCTCGCTGGGGCGCTGGCCCTTTTTGGTCGGCCCCCCTGGAACCCACGAGGGCTTCCAGGCCCGACGCGCGGCGGCTGCCTTCCAGTAGCGCCGCCGAAGGAACGCGCAGCACTGCGAAGAACCCTTGGTTGCTAACACTGTTGCCCCGACAACCAGCAGTGGGCAAGGTCGCGTCGGCGCCCGACAGGCGGCCACGGCCCTCAAGCTACTTTGCGAAAACGTGACAGTCGCACAGGGCAGCTCCTGTCCGTAAAGCTTGATGGGCGCAGAAGCTCGATCGTGGGCAGGGGCGCTTGCCGCCCGCAGCTGCCGCTGCTGCTTGTATTCAGGTGTGTCCCCAGCCCCTCGCCAGTGCCTCCCCAGGGGCGTCGGCAGCTTCTTGGGCTTCTTCGAATTGCACCCCGCCCGTTCCAACATGGCCATGCCCCCCTTCTGCAACATCCAGGGCCCCATGGACCGCGATGAGCATCGCCCCTCGCACCTGCCCCCTTCCACCGCAGCCCCCCCCCTCTCCGCCCGTCGCCCCCTCGCCTGCCCCCCCCGCGCGAGGGGGCTTGCACCGTGGTCGGGGGGGGGGGGGGGGCTGGCTGCGAGGGGAGCAACGCGCGCGCGTTTTGCAGCAAGATGGGCAGCGTTCAATACGCACCGCGCATCTCGAAGCATGCGTGTTCGACCGCGTCATGTCGTTAGCGTTTCTTCCTTTGTGAGAACGATGACGCCGCGGAAAGCCACATGGCAATGTTTCAAGCCAGCGTTGCCGATGGTTGCGCGGTGTGCGTGCGGAAGCGCGCTGCGTTTGCTTTGCGCGCTTTTGTTTTACATTTTTTTTTTTCGGCAACACTTTTCAAGCTGCGTTTCCCAAGCATTGTTTTCCTTCCGCCTGTCCAATACAAACGCGGTGCGCCGATTGCGCCCAGCCCGCAGAATCCACCATGCCGATGTGTTCCGCCATCGTATGCACAAACGTGGCAAGCGACATTCTTTTTCGGGGTTCACGTCGTGCACACCCCCGCCCGCCGATGCTGTTAAGTGTCCGCGGTTTCCGTTACCCCAACGGTGCCAGCTTCGTTGTGCGTTTGTGTTTGTGTTGTTAACGGGTTTATACGTATTGTTTCTTCACTTTTTGTGTAGGGGTTCCCTTGTATGTGTTGCAGGCGAATCCATGATGTATGTGTTTCCCTTGCGTTAGTACATGGTAATACAACAGTGTTGTCGCGCGTCGCACACTTGGTTGGCCCGTGGGTGCACATCATTTTACTTTGGCTTGTGCGATGGGATTACCAGTGCCACTTGTGCGAAGTTGTGCACTGTGACCGATTGTCTGGCCAGAGCCGTGCACGCCCGCACCCCATGCGCAACCAGTATTTAGCTTGACGGTAGGAACTTACGGCTGGCAATCCGTCGACCGATCGGGGGTGCGCGCGCGGGCGCGACCAGGGCGCCGCCGCGGGAGGCTGCGGGGGGGGGGGGGAGGGGCACGGCACGCTGTGCGTTTGTGCGCAGCAGCACACCGTCCAGTTCCCCCAAACAGTGCTTGCACTTACGGGTTCTTCCTGGAATTTGCATCGTAGGTTGTACGTCATGTGTTCTACCGCATGCATTGCACCGCGTGTAATGTTAGAAACAATTGTTTGGTGTCCACGCCACGCAGGCAAACGTATCATGCGCGTGTGCGTGCATGGCTTGCGTGTGCGGGGGCGCGTTTTTTTTTTTTTTTTTTTTTTTTTTTTTTTTTTTTTTTTTTTTTTTTTTTTTTTTTTTTTTTTTTTTTTTTTTTTTTTGTTTTTTTTTTTTCTTTCATGGTCTGTGCGTAGGCATGGCGTGTGTGAACTTATGGTTGCAGGGTCTGTACGCTGCCGAATGTGGCATGGCTGCCGTGTTGGCCTCAGGGCGCCTACGGTCGGAGTTGCGTCAGTGGCAGGATTGGGCGTGCCACCCGTCTTCTCAGCATCGCGGCCTTTGCACGTTTGTCATTCGTTTGGTTGCAAGGCGGCCCCTCAGGGGGCTGCGATGGGCACGTTTGGCGTCGAGGTGGGGGGGGGGGGGGGCGCGCGTGCCAGAGCGCAACGTTCGCCGCTTTCCTCCGCTCGTCGGGGCAGGCCGCGGCGGCGAGCTTGGGGCAGGGGCAGTCGTCGGAGCCGTCGGCGTTCACTGCGGTTCCTCGGTTTGCCATTGGCGCCGCAGGGGGGGGGGCAGTAAAGGCGTTATGTGGCATTTGTTGCGTCCGAGCGTCCAGGGGCGGCCCATGGGGCCTAGCGTGGGCGATCTCGGGCAGTTGCAGCCGTTTTGGCGCATGAGTTTCCTGAGTTGCTTCAGGCAGGAGGTTGGGGCACCCAGCGCCCGGCGCAGACGCGCCCCCTCGCCATGCCTGGCGGCGGGCATCCACCCAAGAAGGCCAGGTCTGCTGTGGGGCCGCCTCCGCCCCCGCCGAAGCCTCGGCCGACGAAGAGGGCGCCAGCAGGTTCGAAGGCGAAGTCGCCTGCGCCTGGGACGCCTGCCGCCACCAGCGCGGCCAGCGCCGCGGCATCGGCGGCGGGCCCCGTCGTCGGGGTGATCCCTGCCAAGAGGGCGCCGATGAGGAAGGGGCCCGTGGGCGATTCCTGTCAGTGCGGCCTGTGCAAGGCGATGGCCAAGGACATTGGTCGCGTCGGGCCGTCGGCCACCCCCTGCCTCTCACCCACGTCCTCCCGCGCGCCCCCGACGCCGCTCGCGAACCCCTTTCGCGGCCCCTCCTCGCGCGCGGGGTTCGCGAGAGGTCGGGGGCGTGCGGGCGGGCCAGTAGGGCGGGAAGCCTTGGGCGCTGAGGAAGCTGCAGAAGAAGACCGCAGGGACCATGGAGGTGGCGATGGGCAACAAGTGCGAGGAGTGCTTCTCCCTGTGGGTTGACGCGCTCAGCCACTTGGAGTGGGACGACCTCTGCGAGCTGAGCCAGAGCGACGAGGAGATCAAGCAGTCCGTGATCACCGCCAGGAAGGTGTTCAATGAGCACGAGCCGCCGCCGAATCCCGTCCAGGAGGTCGCCGAGCGCACGGAGCACACGATCGAGTCCAGGAGGTCGTACATCGTCTTGACGGAGTCCGACTTGAGGAAGGCGTTGGGCGCTAGGCGCATCACGAAGGCTGCGACGAGCTCATTGTATACCGCGGAGGTGCCGAAGGAGGATGAGGATGGCTGGGAGATGGCGTATTGGTTCGTCAACCCGATGATGCCCTACAGGACCGTGGACGTGGTATCGCGGACAGGCGTCTCCCGCGATCACTTCGCCATGGATCGCACGAAGCAGCTGCGGCCCAACCAGGGGCCCGTGATGAGCACCCACAGGACGCAGCTCATGCACAACGGGAAGGGCATCATGAACATCATTACCAAGGACAAGATGGGCTACCTGTGGAAGCTGGAGGACTTCTTGCAGTCCAGGCTCGGCGAGAACACCCAGGGCGGCACCGAGGGTCAGGCGGGCGGCGGCGGCGAGGGCGCAGCTGCCGACGGCTCGACAGGCGGCGGCGCATCAGATGATCCTGCAGACGATGATGACGTCGAGCTGGTTGGTTGCGCAGCGCCCCTTCCTGCGCCTCTCGGCCAGAAGGGCAAGGCGTTGCCTCCAGGCGGCACCCCGCCGAAGCAGGCCGAACTCCTTCGGCGCGCAGGCTCGGGCGTTGCGGGCTCGGCGAGCTGCGTCGGCGGGCCCCCGAGAGAGTCGGCGTCCCAGTTCGGCGGCGGCATGTCCGAGGACGGGGGCGCGGCGCCCACCGCTGGCTTCATGGAGGCTGGCAGTGCAGGCTAGCCGCGATCGTTGCGTCGATAGAATTGTGCATGTATGAACGCGGGGCTCAGCCCGAGACGCGCGCCGAACTACACATTGATGGTCAATGTGTAGTTCTGGTTAGGTGTAACATGTTTGGCCTTTATTGCCCTGGGGTCCCTGTCCAAACATCAGTATATCAAAGAAATGCGCAGTTCCCTCGCTCGAGGGAACTGCGTGTTTCGTGGGCTGGCGCCCCAGACACCCGCAGTTATTTCATGTTGGCGACGATGGGGGATGAGCAGTGGTAGGAGGAGGAGGAGGAGGAGGAGGAGGAGGAGGAGTGGATAATGGAGGTTGGATGGCAGTGGTGTGATCGAGGGGCCCCGCCTTGCCTGCCAGGCAGCAACACGGTGGAGTACTGGAAGAGCAAGATCGACCTGTCCTTGGTGATGGACGGCCAGGTGGACGGGCGGACAATCAGTGCGTGCAAGAAGGCAGCAGGTAGAAAGATGGCTGCTGATGACCAGGCTGCCAGGCTGGACGCGCAGCTGCTGAACAATTTCATCAAGCTGATCCTCATGGCCCAGGCCCTCCAACCTGCCACCATTCAGGGCATCGAGACAAGTGAGCTGGCCATCTACCTGGGCAAGATGAAGGATGAGAAGGTCAAGTTTCCTTTGGGCACCAGCGAGAAGCTCTTGCACATGAAGATCGCTGACCAGCAGCAGCTGGGGAATCTGATCGGTCTCTTTGATGCCCTGGACCCGTTCACTACTTCAGAGCTGGCCTCAGGTTTCGACCCTGAGAACCCTCGGTTGAGTGACATCGAGCCGCCGATGGGCGCCAAGACGAGGCTGCTGGTTCACATCTCAGTTGATGCGATGCTGGCCCCAATGCTCGCCAAGGGCATGGACTCACGCGCCCAGGTGGAGACCTACTTGAAGTTCTGCATCGATCGGTTCAAGGACGTCGACACCTTGGAGCTCGACGCGAGCGCGGGCGCGTGCATATCGGAGTGCCTCGACGCGCGGCAGTCCGCGCACGCGCTCGCGTGCTTGGATCTGGACCCCGAGCTGGAGGATTCTCGGGCCCAGGCCACCACCCCACCTAGTTTGCGCTAGTGGCCAGGAGGAGCTTTTCCGCATTCCAGCGTGGTTGTTTCATTTCATCTGCGTTGGTGTTCGGTACTTGCCCCAGGGCCAAACGTCCTCAACCATTGTTTTCGGTCCTTGAAGGTCCTAGTTTTCGTCGGGCGTTCGCGCCCGCGCGGGCTCGAACACGCACGGCTGCGTTTTTGGAGCTAGGGGCGGGCGTACTTTCAAGTGGCGTTTTTGGTGTGTCTTGCAATTCCTTCGGGCCAGATCAGCGGTCGCTGAACGCAGCCGGTACTTACGTCCAGACCCTCGCTGGGTCGTAGCCGCCCCCCGAAACAAACCACCGCGCCGAACTGAACGTTGCTTTGGCCCCGACCCCTTCGGGGGCCATAGGAGTGCGCGCAGCGCCTCAAGGCCGCCATTGCCAAGACGACCGGGTCGCCCCTGACGGTCGTTGCCGCGGCGGTCGACTCCGACACGTGGTACTCCCAGATGCTGTCCGACTACATCGAGTACGCCCCTGGCTTGCTCAAGTACCACGCGCGCGTCGCCGAGCTGAGCAGTTGGGCCGACACCTTCGAGGCAGGCGCGGGCACATACGACACGCTGGCCGAGCACATCAAGGAGGTGTCCATAATGAAGGCCCAATTGCGCCCTCAGTCGGTGAACTTCCTGGACGGTAAGGTGGCAGCCGCCCTCGCTGCACAGCACGCCCGCTTCGCTGCCTCTGTTGCGGGGCCAGATACGATGCAGAGGTGGAGTGCCGTGCTCGCCGAGGCGTCTGCGTTGCTGCCGCACGACAGGCAGGTGGACGAGTGGCAGACCCAGAGCGCTGCGTCGTTGGCCAAGTTCGATCAGGCTTCCAAGATCGAGGCGATCTGCATGCTGTGCGAGGTGGTCCTCGACGTCGCCACGCGCGGCCCGCATGCATCCACGTTGGAGCTCGTCGCGTCGAAGATCCAGCCGTTGTTCAACGCAGTGAGTGGCGCATTCATCGAGTGCAGCGCCCTCAAGGATGCCGAGATCGCGACCATCTCAGAGTGCGCCACTGCGCTGTCCGAGTCGGTGGCGTACGAGATGACAATGGCCAACGTCGGCTTGCTCAACATGGCTGGCGCGTTGCACGTCCTGGACCTCGCCTCCAAGCTGACCCAGCTCTTGGGTGACCGCGCCAGCCAGACCTTCTACGTCGCCCACTTGCAGAAGACGATCAACATGCTGGACGCATGGGGCATGATGACGCCCCTCGCCGACATGCGCACGAAGGATGAGCTGGTCGAGGGCATCTCGGCGTTCGCTGAGTTCCCTGCCAAGCTCGAGGCACTCACCCAGGCGGCGTCTGAGCTCGCCGAGTTGAGCTTGACAATGCCACCCGCGGCCAGCTACACCGCCGACAGGATCAAAGCCTTCTACGCCGAGAGTTCGGACCGCCTGCGCAGCATCCTGAGCGCCAACTTGGCTGGGGCGATTGCTGTCCTCGTGAAGGTGGCCACTTGCCTGGCCGACATGGCCAAGGGCGCGCAGCAGGGCGACGGCGACCAGACGATCCCGTGGCAGGAGTCGTTCAAAGGCAAGAGCTGGGACGAGTTTCTGGCGCACGCCGAGGTGACGCTGCTCGCGCTCAACCCCAAGGCGCTCGAGTCTTGCATCGACGAGACGAAGAAGGCGTTGCGGGGGGGAGCGCGAGGGGAGGAAGGAGGCAAGGAGAGGAGGAGGAGGGCCGCGTCTCGCACGGCGGGCCTAGAAGGAGAGGAGAGAAAGAGGAAGGAGAGGAATGAGGCAAGGAGAGGAAGGAGGCACGGAGAGGAAGGACGCAAGGGGGAAGGAGGCAAGGAGAGGAAGGAAGGAGAAGAGGCGGGAGAGGGAATCAAACGGCAAGGGGGGGCAGGAGGCGAGGAGAGAAAGGAGGCAACGAGAGGACGATGGCCGCGTCTCGCCGCTTGCGGCATCGCGAGGCCCTCCAGATGTACCAAGCTGCTGCCGCAGTTGGCGGTGGCGAGCCCGACGCGCAGCTCGTCGGCAAAGTGCAGAACACCATCCTGAATGGCCACATCACGAAACTCAGCGGCGTCCTCTGCCACAAGGTCAAGACCATCGCGGACCTCGGTCCGCTCCGTGATGCCGTCCAGAGCGAAATGCTTCATTTCCGCAGGGAGACGGGAATGAAAAAGGAGAAGGAGCTTCTCCACCCTGTGCTGCTCGCCAGGGCGATGCAGGCCCTCAAGAAGACGTAGGTAGGCGACGCCCTGCCAGCCACCGCCAGCCCTCGAGCTCGCTGTCAGAGCGACGGGGCCAGCCCATGTGGTATGTGGTGCACATGTTCTTGTATAAGTTTGATATGTTATGTTATGCTATGTTCACAACACATGCACACGCAAGCACCAACCACGGGCACCAGCGGCACGTTCGCACGACCAAGTTTGCTTGCTGCGTGGACGTCGCCGCGCCACCGACAGCGCCGCCACGCTGGAGCACCGAGTGCATCAGCGCAAAAACCAACACCACAAACGACGCCACGCAATGGGGGAGGGTGGTGGACGAGGGGGAGTCGGCGAGATGGCGCGCAGGAGGGAGGCCCGCCCCCTTGCTCCGCCGTCCTGGGGGCTTCGGGGCGCGCGCACTGCGCCCCATAAGAGCGGATCTGGCGCAGCGCCCTTGGCGGCAGAGGCGCGCGGGGTGCCCGCAGATGGCGCGGGGGAGCTCTCGACGCAACCTCGCGCCTCGCTTTCCTCGGCCCCGTGCTTTCGTACTTACTTGGAGCTTTAAAACAACCATACATTTATGAATTTGCCTGGAGTTACTTTCAGGTTTTCCAGAGGTTACTTAAATGTTTTCCCATATGAGCCTCTTTAGCTGCCGTATTCCTTCACAAGCATAGTCCTGAGGCGAATCCGGGTCGTTCGGGCATAGTCCTGAGGCCAATCCGGGTCGTTCGGGCATAGTCCTGAGGCCAATCTGGGTCGTTCGGGCATAGTCCTGAGGTCAATCCGGGTCGTTCGGGCATAGTCCTGAGGCAAATCTGGGTCGTTCGGGCATAGTCCTGAGGCCAATCTGGGTCGTTCGGGCATACTCCTGAAGCCAATCCGGGTCGTCCGGGCATAGTCTTGAGGCCAATCCGGCTAGTTCGGGCATAGTCCTGAGGCCCATCCGGGCCGTTCGGGCATAGGATCCTGAGGCCAACCCGGGTCGTTCGGGCATAGTCCTGAGGCCAATCCGGATCGTTCGGGCGTAGTCTTGAGGCCAATCCGGATCGATCGGGCGTAGTCCTGAGGCCAATCCGGGCCGGGGCCGCTCGCTCGCTCGCTCGCTCGCTCGCGCGCGCGCGAGCGAGCGAGCGGGCGAGCCTGCAGGCTAGGCCGCCGCAGCCGCACGCGACCGCAGGCTTGGCCGCCTTGACAGCAGGTCCGCTCGCTCGCTCGAGCGGGCGAGCCGGGTCCGCTCGCCGGCTGTTCGAGCGGGCGCCCCCAAGCGAGGCCGCCGCAGACGCGCGCGGGCGCAGGCATGGCTGTGTGACCGCGCTTGCTCGCTAGCTCGCTCGCGCGAGCGTGCGAGCGGGCGAGCCCCCAGGCTAGGCCGCCGCAGCCGCGCGCGGCCGCAGGCTTGGCCGCCGTGACGGCAAGGTTGACCGCCGCGGCTGCAGGTCCGCTCGCTTGCTCGCTCGCTCGCTCGAGCGGGTGCTCGGGTCGTTCGGGCATAGTCCTGAGACCAATCCGGGTCGTTCGGGCATGGTCCTGAGGCCAATCTGGGTCGTTCGGGCATAGTCCTGAGGCTGATCCGGGTCGTTCGGGCATAGTCCTGAGGCCAATCTGGGTCGCTCGGGCAAAGTCCTGAGGCCAATCCGGGCCGTTCGGGGATAGTCTTGAAGCCATTCGGGTCGTTCGGGCATCGTCCTGAGGCCAATCCGGGTCGTTCGGGCATAGTCCTGAGGCCAATCCGGGTCGTTCGGGCATAACCTAACCCAGCGATTAAGGATCCCCCCGGGGTTATACATATCACAACTCCGAAATTTCATAATTATTCGGGGGGGTTTTCGCCGAACGATATAATTAGCACCGCGCACTTGAAAGGACAATAAATAATTCCTGCGTCTCGTGACTGTAACTGTTACTGCTACCGTGATGACGATGATGACCGTGATGACGATGATGACCTGACGATGATGACCTGACGATGATGACGACCCTTTTTTCTTGCTTCTGGCTTGTGCAGGCGACCGGAACTCCAGCCTGAAGTGCGCTGAGCGAGCCCTCAGCTTGAAACCTGCTGGAACTGCGGCCAGAAGTATTGCGCTGAGGCGCTGGATCTCTGAACTGTGGCCTGAAGATTGCTGAGAGAAACTCAGCACAAGATCTGCGCGATGATGATGACCGTTTTTCCTGCTACTGGCCTGGGCAGGCGACCGGAACTCCAGCCTGAAGTGCGCTGAGCGTGTCCCCAGCTTGAAACCGGTGGAACTGCAGCCAGAAGTATTGCGCTGAGGCGCTGGATCTCTGAACTGTGGCCTGAAGATTGCTGAGAGAAACTCAGCGCAACATCTGCACGATAAAAGCTAAGGAATGCTGAGAAAAAGCTCAGAAAAGCTGAGGAAAAGCTGAGAAAATCTAAGGAACGCTGAGAAAAGCGAAGAGCAAGCTGAGAGAAAGTAAGGAGAGCTGAGAAAGAAATATGAAAAACAAAGGTGAGACCCTCCCCTTCCCTCTGACAGCGCCAGACGCGGCCTCTTAGGAACGCTCACCTGCACATGCCCCTGAGCGCGCTCATCGCGCTCATCCCCCACCACGCAGGTGGCCTGCCGTGCCTGATGCAGTGCCTCGGGGCGCGGGGGTAGCTGCGCGCGACGCAGCCCCAGGTCAGGAGGGAGACGAGGAGGAAGAGCAGGAGGAGGACGAGGAGGAGGAGCAGGAGGAGGAGGAACACCAGCCTGAAGTCCATTCGCACTTGGCGCACACCTGCACGGTCTGAATCATCTTCATGTGGCTGACGTATGCCTGACACTCGTCATTGTTTACGTATGTAAACTGAGCCTGATGGAAAGCAGCCTCAAGGACTGGCTCGGAAATGCCTCTCAACCATGCTTCGAAGCCCTTCTCGCCCTTCTGCTTATGACCTAGCGCTGCGAGCTCCTCCTGCGCCTGTTTCTGAGCCTTCTCCTTCTGCGCCTCCTGATGCGCCTCCACCTTCTCCTCCTCTGCGCCCTCCTTCGGTGCTGCGGCCTCCTTTCTGCGCCTCCTTCTGCGGCTGCACCCTCTCCTCCTGCTGCGCCTGCGCCTGCACCTTATGCGCCTGCACCTTCTCCTCCTGCTGCGCCTCCTGCTGCGCCTGCACCTTCTCCTCCTTATGCGCTTGCGCCTGCGCCTCCTTCTGAGCCTCATCCGCCTGCTGCGCCTCCTGCCCCTTATCCGGCGCCTTCTTCGGAGCCTTTTCCTCGGCGGCCCTCTCACTGAGGGCCTCGGCCTCTGCCTCCAGGATTTTCTGCGCAGTGGCCTTAACTTCGCCCTTCAATGCCTGAGTCGCCTCCTGCTTCAACCTCCCCCTCACTTCCTTCGGTTCCTCAGGGATGGCATCTGGCAGCGTCTTGCACCAGTTGCTGACCAAGGCTGCTTCCTCAGCCCTTCTCCTCAGCTCCTCTGCCCCCCTCTGCTCGGTTTGCTTCCGATCTGCTTTGGCCTGAAGGTGCTGCTGCGCAGCCTTGCCCTTCGCCTCCTCAATGGCTGCTTCCTGAAGCCAGGTTCCCCGCGCCTTCTCCAGCTGCTTCGCGGCGCTCACGCACTTACTGATGACAGCCTTCTTCCTGTCCTTAGGCGTCGTGACTGGAGCTCCTCCCTCACCTGCCAGTCTCCTGATCTCCACGTCGATGTAATGCATGACCCAATAGCCGCAGTCGGTACCTGATTGCCTGAAGATCTGGTGTCTGCTGAGCGCGCTTACTAGCGTCTGTTGGCTGAGGTCTGGCACGACTGCCTTCAAGATCTGATGGGCTCTGTCCAGACACACCTTATTGATTTCGTTCATTGTCTCGTAATACCTGATGCGCGGCTCTGCTAGACTGATGCCCTCGTTCCTCGCCTCAACGACATGGAGGGTCCAGTGTCCCATATTGTGCTCCCCAGCGCCCTCAGGACACTGAAGGGTGTGTGTGTGTGTGTGTGTGGGGGGATATCTTATCGTATCGATTGAGACCTCTCCTCATGGCCTCTTCCATTGCTTTCTGACACACCTCGTTCTGATCCCTGAGTGCCGAGAAATACACGTGCATGATATCAGGTGACCAGGTGAAGAAGTTGGCCTGAGGGAAGGTGTGCTCCAGGAGAACTGACCATAACTGAATGGTTTGTCCGTCCACGAGTGCGGAATCCTTCTTTACTTCCACTGGGGGTGCTGAGTCCGCGCTCACCATGCCGAGTCTGCCAAGCATCTGATATTCCATCTTCTTGCTCACGTGCTCGAACGTCAGAAGTGCTTTCGGCTTAGGCAACTTCTTATTCACCTCAACGACCGCGCTGACTGGGACGCACCTGTTAGTCATCTGATCGTCTAAGATGCTGATCTCCTGATCCTCCTGGTGAGCGTGCATGCAGTGGCCCACTTTCCCGAAGAGAGCCTCACCGCCGACGTACTCACGATCAACCCTGAACACTTTCGTGAGGTACCGATCCACATGGAATCGAGGTACTCCGAACAAAGCAGCGACCCTCGCAGACTACGAATGAGGATAGAGGCCCAATGAACAACTTATGTTTCAGGCGATTTGGCAAAGTTGATTAAGAAATGCGAAGATGTCTCAGGCGAGTTTGCCAATTCTACTAAGAAATGTCAGGATGGCCCATGCGATTTGGGCAGTTCTGTTAAGCAATGTGAGGATGTCTCAAGCGATTCAGCCAATCCTAAGAAGAAAGGCGAGGATGTCTTACGGTATTTGGCCAAGTCTATTAAGACATGTGAGGATGTCTCCAGCGATTTGGCCGATTCTAATAAGAAATGTGAGGGTGCCCAGGCGATTTGGGACAATTCTGTTAAGCAATGTGAGGATGTCTCAAGCGATTTGGTTAGTTCCAAGAAGAATTGCGAGGATGCCCCATGCGATTTGTGCAATTGTATTAAGATGTCCGAGGATGTTTCAAGCGATTTCCTCCTCTTCCTTCTCTACTATTTGTTCTGAGACGTTTTCCCCCCCCCCCCCCCGACGAGGCTTCTATGGGAAATCCTTTAGAGACATGCGTTTTTTATTCGGCCGTCGTAGGGGGTGGTCCGCCCGAGGGCATCGCCCCCACCCCGCACCGTGGCGTTATCTTAGCACCCTCACAAAAAGAAATATCCGTGCGACAGCCAGGTCGTGCTCGTCGTCGCCGTAATCGTCGGAAGACACCATGGTAGATAGTTACTCCTGACAACCATGGCATGGCTGAAAGGCCCACGGAACAACTCATGTTTCATGCGAGTTGGCAAAGTTGATTAAGAAATGCGAAGATGTCTCAGGCGAGCTTGCCAGTTCTATTAAGAAATGCCAGGATGTCCCATGCGATTTGGACAATTCTGTTCAGCAGTGCGAGGATGTCTCAAGCGATTCAGCCAATTCTAAAAAGCAATGCGAGGATGTCTTACGGTATTTGGCCAAGTCTATTAAGACATGCGAGGATGTCTCCAGCGATTTGGCGAATTCTAATAAGAAGTGCGAGGGTGCTCAGGCGATTTGGACAATTCTGTTAAGCAATGTGAGGATTTCTCAAGCGATTTGGTTAATTCTAAGAAGAAATGCGAGGATGTGTCAGGCGATTTGTGTCATTTTACTAAGATGTGCGAGGATGTTTCAAGCGATTTCCTCCTCTTCCTTCTCTACTCTTTGTTCTGATCCGCTTTTTTTTTTTTTCCGATGAGGTTTCTATTGAAAATCCGTTAGAGAAATGCGTTTTTTTTTCGGCCGTCGTAGGGGGTGGCCCACCCGAGGGTATCGCCCCCGCCCCGCACCGTGGCGTTATCTTAGCACCCGGCCAACAAAAATATCCGCGCGACAGCCAGGTCGTGCTCGTCGTCGCCGTAATCGTCGGAAGACACCAATGGTATATAGTTACTCCTGACAACCATGACATGGCTGAGAGGCCCGAGGGACAACTGATGTTTCAGGCGATTTGGCACAGTTTATTAAGAAATGCGAGGACGTCTCAGGCGAGTTTGCAAATTCTACTAAGAAGTGTCAGGATGGCCCATGCGATTTGGGCAGTTAGCAATGTGAGGATGTCTCAAGCGATTCAGCCAATTCTAAAAAGAAATGCGAGGATGTCTCAGGGGATTGGGCCATTTCTATTATGACATGCGAGGACGTCTCCAGCGATTTGGCCAATTCTAATAAGAAATGTGAGGGTGCTCAGGCGATTTTGACAATTCTGTTAAGCAATGTGAGGATGTCTCAAGCGATTTGGCCAATTTTACAAAGACATGCGAGGATGTCTCAGGGGATTGGGCCGACATGTCAGGATGTCTCCAGCGATTTGGCCAATCTTAATAAGAAATGTGAGGGTGCTCAGGCGATTTGGGCAATTTTGTTAAGCAGTGCGAGGATGTCTCAAGCGATTTGGCCAACTCTAAGAAGACATGCGAGGATGCCTCAGGCGATTTTTGCCATTTTACTAAGATGTGTGATGCTGTTTCAAGCGATTTCCTCCTCTTCCTTCTCTACTCTTTGTTCTGATCAGTTTTTTTTTTGTTTCTCCAATGAGGTTTCTATTGAAAATGCTTTAGAGAAATGCGTTTTTTTTTTTTTCGGCCGTCGTAGGGGGTGGTCCACCCGGGGGTATCGCCCCCACCCCCCACCGTGGCGTTATCTTAGCACCCGGCCAAAACAAAAATATCCGTGCGACAGCCAGGTCGTGCTCGTCGTCGCCGTAATCGTCGGAAGACACCAATGGTAGATAGTTACTCCTGACAACCATACATGGCTGAGAGGCCCAAGGAACAACTAATGTTTCAGGCGATTTGGCAAATTTATTAAGAAATGCGAGGACGTCTCGGGCGAGTTTGCCAATTCTACTAAGGAATGCGAGGATGTCTTAGGCGGCGTGGCCAATTCTACAAAACATATAAGGCGCCGCTGTTTCTTTCTGAGTACCTGGACTCCTGCCAGGCTTGCTTCGCCAGAGCCTGAAACACTTTCTGTTTCCTAACCTCTGACTTTAAGAGCTGCGTCTTCTTGACCTTCTTGTTACCAACCTTAGGCGCCGCGGTCATGCTGCGCGCCTGCCCCGCGGAGTAGCCCTCAGACCTCAGGTTCCTGACTGCCGTGATGACACCTTTCCTCGCCAAAGCTCTCTCCTCAGCCTTCTTTTTCCGTCCCTTTTGCCTCTTCCGCTGCCTGACTGGGTCGGGCTTCTGACTTGTGAGGTATCGATCGAGTCCTAAATCTTCCCCCCTCTGCGCTGGTGTCCTGAGCAGCGCCTTTGCTTCCTCTATGCCTCCTCCTCCTATGTCTTGGGTTATGCGGTGCTGTGGTTCGGCTGCGTGGTGCCCTGTGGTGCATAGTTGCGTAGCGCGGTGCGTCAATTACGCGCCGCCCCGTTGATTCCTTTGAATATTTTACAGCGCCGTATGATCTCCGTAATTCGATACAGCACGGCACGCAGCACGAACGTGTAACGCATAAAATGATTACGCAATACAACGCCCACGCGCTCATCAAGCCCGCGGCCCATTTATCACTACACACTGGTCGATCGCGCCCACTCCTTCCTACTTTGTTTGAACCAGCTTGTTTAGTCACAACGCAGTCTTGTTCAGGGGCAGCACCTTTCTAGTGCTTCCACACCACGAGCATTCGTAAGCACTTGCACGTTTGTGTGCAGTGTCACGCCTCTTTCGGCTTTCCGTTCTGTCAACTCGCTAGCAAAGGTTGCCAATCGCTCACAGCATCAACATCAGCAGTCCGTAGCCATGCACGCTCAAGCAATTTTGGCCGAAAGCCGTTCCCGCTGAAGAGCAGGCTCGACCAAGGCGACCATTCCAACCTATTCCTTGCCGCTTACCCAGGGCGGTGCATTCCGCAGCCTTTCGGGCGCTGGTCGCAGCCGAGTGTTTACTGCTCCCGCCCGGGAAGGAACTACAGACTGGGCAGGACTTGTCCGAAGAGTACTTGAACATCTTTCACAGCGGCTCTTCCGCCTCCGGCGCCCACCTCTGGGGTAGTTATCCGTGAAGGTTTCGCCCCCTCTCTGCCAGAGTGGGAAATATCAGGGACGCGTCGGTGTGTCTGGGCGCTCTGTCTTGGATCATCTGGGAACATCATGCGGGGGCGGATAGCAATCAGCATCACGTATTGAGACGTTTGCGTCATTATGGAACACGTCGTTGCCTGCATTGTGGGTGTGACGCCTCTTGTAGATGTGTTGGAGTGTCGTGGGCAGCCTCCCAGGGCCTCTTTGACGCAGTTTGGGGGGCTTCATAAAGGGGCAGTCTTGGGGCCCCTTGGGCCTCTCTGGGGTTTCCTGGTGGTCTCTTGGAGCCTCTTGGGGGCCTCTTGGGGCTTCTGGGGCCTCTTCGGGCGGAGGGATCGACATCTCGGCTCGGGTCCCCCCCCTCTTGGGGCCGTCTTGGGGTTGTTTTTGGAGCCGTCTGGGGCCGAATTGAAGCCCTCGTGGGCCGTCTTGGAGTGCTTTGGGGGGCTTCTTGGGCGGCCTTGGAACGATGCAAGTGGCTTACGCCATTCCGCCGCCCCCCAGGAGTGAGAGCCTGCGACGATCGTGGAAGTCATGTACTAGCCTTCGGCCCACCCCGCCACCGTGCTGGGGCGGTGGGTCAGAGGCCTCTTGAGTGTTCGTTGGGATATCGTGGTAATTAAGCTTCTCGGGGGCTTCTTAGAGCAAGTTTTGAAGCTTCTTGGGGGCCGTTTCGGGTCCTCTTTTGGGGCTCTTGGAGCGCTCTTGGTGCTTCTTGGGGGTCTCTAAGGAGCTTCTTGGGGCATCTTGGGGCTCTCTTGGGGCCTTTCTTTGGGGCCTTCTCTGGGCGGGAAGCTCAAATTGTCGGTTCGTGGTCCCCCTCTTGGGCCCTTCTCGGGACCGTGTTGGGGCCTTCTTGGGTTGTTTGGCTGCTTCTTGGACCGTCTTGGGGCCCTCTCGGGCCATCCCTGGGGCGTCTTGGAAGCTTTTCGGGCTGGTTTGGGGCGATCGTGGGAGCCTCTTGGGCTGGTTTGGAGCGTCGGAAAACCGAAAAAGAGATAAGTCAAAAAACAGTCAAAAGCAACATTTACAGGAAAATCATTGATTTTTGCTTCTCGGGGTCCTCTTGGGAGACTTCTTGGGGCGTCTTGGAGGCCTCTTGGGCCGTCCGGAGGTCATCTTGGGCGTCTTGGAGCGAGCTTTCGGCCACTCGGGGCCCTCTTGGTGCGTCTTGAGGGCCTGTTGGGTCTCTCTTGCCCGTCTTGGGGGCTTTTTGGAGATTCCGGGGGGCCCCGGAGTGCGTCGGGGAGCTCGTGCCCCTCCCCCCCCCTCCCCGCCCTTAGAATGAGATTTTGGACCCCAGGGGAGGGGGGGATGGGGAGGGGGATAGTTAATTATTTCACACGCCTTTGCAGCCCCGGCAAGCGGGGGTCGGTGGATCATTGAATTTTCCCCGACGCGATCCGAAGCCGAATCGATTCGGAAGCAAATGACAATTTAATTCATTACTGATTAAGCCTTTCCATTGTTTTTTGTTTCTTCGGCATCAGTCACTGGGGCGTATTGGGGCATCTTGGGGCCTCTTCGGTGCACCCTGGAGCCGTGGGCGATCGTTGGGCCGCCTTGGGCCGGTATTGGAAAATGTTTCAGTTGTTTTAGGGCGGTCTTTGGCCTTCGCGCAGCCGTTTAGAGGCCGAAAAGAACGTCAGAGGGCAAAGGTAGGGGGCGGTATTCTACCCATGCCCGCGGGCACTGAGGGGCGCGCTCCTTCAAAATTACAGAAACCCTACCAGACAATCAACAATCATTCTAACATTCCACTGCAAACAACGGTGGGGGATTTTATCAAAGGGAATATTGGGGCATCTTCGGGGCCAATCGGGGCCTTGTTGGGCAATCTTGGGCGACGTCGGTGGCGTCTGAGGGCCTCTGGAGGCCGCCTTGGGCCCATCTTGGAGCTATGTGGGGGCGCCTGGGGGGGTGCCTGGAAGCCATATTGGGACGTCTTGGAAGTCAATCCGTCTACAACCAGAACACACCGACTACCTAATGTTTCCCCGTGATATTTTGCCTTTTCGGAACGTCTTTGGGCCCTTTTGGCAGGTGATTGGGGCCCTCTTGGACCGTGCCTTGAGGCCACCTTGGGCCGTCTTGGGCTCAAAGTTTCTTTCGGCTTCGCTGCCGCGCCCGAATCCGACAGGGCGTTTCTCTTGGCCCTTTAGCCCGAGCGCGATGGCCCGGCAGCGCAAGGTCGCCCTCATCGTGGCTGCGGTGGCAGCCACCATGCTGCGCAGCACGGTCTTCGTGCCGGCGCCGGCGGGGAAGCCCGGCGCGCCCGCGGCAGCGTGCGCGGCGGCCGTGTTGGGCGCCGCCGGGAACGCCCACGCGGACGCGATCGGAGATGCCGCTGCCGAGCTCTCGAAGGCGGCATACCCTTTCATGAAGGAGGTGCCGTGGAATTCGGGTTTGTGCAATTTGCCAGCCGGGTCTGCGGACCCGATCGGCTACACGAAGGCCATCGCCAAGATGATCGATATGGGCGCTCAGATGGATTCCAAGCTGCTGAAGGCGGGCGCTGAGGCCCACGCCTCGGCCATCTCGGGCCTGTCAGCCAGCGGCGCGTGCTCGGAGGCCCAGCTGGCGGCAATCAACGCCGCGCTCGGGCGCATGATCGCGCCCGTGCCCGAGTCCACGACCATGGGCGTGTACAGCGCCGTCGGGGGCCTGATGGGCCCGAAGGTTCCAGCGTGCCTGATGTCGACGGTGAAGGAGTCCGACGCGAGGGCGGCCTACAACGCCTTCGTCGATTTTACCCAGGTGGTGAAGGCTAACCCCATCACTCCGTCTGCTCCTGCGTCCTCTGTGTCCGGCAGCGCGGCGAGCTCCATCACGGCGGCCGCGGACAAGCTGTCTGCCGCCGCCTACCCTTTCGTCGAGGATATCGACTGGACCTCGGACTTGTATTCGAAACCCACCCTGGGAGCTGATCCGCAGAAGGTCGCCAAGGCCATCGGCAATATGATCGCGATGGGCGCGGCCATGGATGGCGCCTCCCTGAAGGAGGCCGATATCGCGCATGTGAAGGCCATCGGGGGCATGGACGCGAAGGGCGTGCTGTTGCAGTCAGATTTCGCGCCCATTAATGCGGGCCTCGGGAAGGCGGTCGCATCGGTGCCGACCAGCAAGGTGATGGACGTTTACAACTCGATGGCCCAGGGGGTCGGGAGCTCCGGTGTTCCCAACAAGCTGTCCTCCACAGAGAACCCGGCTGATGCTCAGGCGGCGCGCGGCGCGCTCCTGGAGTTCAAGGATGTGGTGAAGGCCGCGCAGCGCTGACGACTGCGAGCAGTGGGCGCAGCTTGTTTTTTGATGCATTTGTTGTCCCAACAATGCGGTTCAGAGCAGGCGGGATGTATTTGCGACGGATGGATGATGGGAACAAATTCTTGACGCTTCGCGCATCCCCGCCAGCCCATCCAGAAACGATTACCAGGTGAGTCGGTGACTTTCGGGATACAATGTTGTGAGAGGTTCCTGTAAGCTTAGAGCATCTTGGGGTAATATTGGGGCTCTCCTGGGGTACTCTTAGGGCCTTATTGGGGCTCTCTTGGGGTTCTTTTGGATGGTATTGGGGGCCTCTTGGGGCTCTTCGGGGGGGTCTGGGAGGCCGCTCGGGGCCGTCGTGGGCCCCATCGCTCAAAAATGGGGGCGGTGCTTAGTCGGACCCCGCGATTGGGCCTTCTTGGGGCTCGCTTGGGGCTCTCTTGGGTCTTGGTGCCCTCTTGGGGCTCTTCGGGGGGGGTCTGGGAGGCTTCTTCCATCGTTCAAAAAAAGGGGCGGCGATTATTCGGGCCCCCCTCTTAGGGTCTTCTTGGGGCTCTCTTGGGATCTTGGGGTCCTCTTGGGCCCCTCTTGGGGCTCTCTTGGGCCGTCTTGGGGTCATTTTGAGGCTTCAAGAGCCGACCGGAGGCGAAACGGCGAGAAGGCATGCAACAGTGATTTTCCTCCGGCTTTTTCAATGGTTTTAGCTTCTTGGGGGCGTACTTCGAGAGCTCGGAGGGCGCGTGGAACCGTGTCGGGGCCATCTTGAGGCGTCTTGGATGCGTGTCGGAGGCTATATTGGACCATATTGAGATATGTTGGGCCATCTTGGGGGCCATCTTGGGCTCTCTGAGTCCCTCTTGGACCCATCTTGGGCCGAAAAGGGCGCTCTGCCACCTCGCCCCGCCCCCCCCCCCCAGGTCCAGGGGAGGGGGTAGGGGGAGGGGTAAACCCCTTCCCCGAGCAGGGGAAGGAGGAGGTTATGGCAGAGGGAAGACACAGTTCCTTAAACCACCTACGCCGAGAGGGCTGGTGGGATTAGAGGCCCTCGGCTCGCCCCGCCACCGAGCCTGGGTTGTGGGCCAGAGGCATCTTCGATGCCTGTTGGGGTCTCTCGGGATGCCGGGGGCCTCTTGGATATCTCCTGAGGGCTTCTTGGAGCCTCCTGGGGTCCTCTTAGGGGTTTCTTGGAGGCCCCTTGAGGGCTCTTGGGGGCACGCTGGGGCTCTTGGGGGGGGCCCGGAGGGAAAGGCTCCCAGTGCCCCTTCGTTTCCCCCCTCTGGGCCCCTCTTGGGCCCGTCTTGGGAGCCCCCTGGGCTGTCTTGGGGTCTTCTAGGGCCGTCTGGAGGCCATCCTGCTGGCAGTGTCCGCAGGAGCCTTCGGGAGCTCTTGCGGACAGCCTGGCGGCTGGACAGCCCGTGACGGGGCCCAGTCCACCGGGCAGCTCTCCGCTCGGACAGCCCTTGGCTGGATTCTGGACGCCCACGCGCACGCTTCGCTCGGTTGGCCCTTGTCGGGATTCCGGGCGCGGCCTCCCTGGCAGCTGGATGGGTGGGCCCGCGTCTTTGGTTAAACGCACTTGTCCCCCAACGCGACTCTAACCAAACTAACTTCAAACAAACCCAAACCAATTAGTTTAAACAGCGAGCTTCTAGTTTAAAGTGCACCTTGTTTGTTTTTGAAAGGTTTGCGTCAACATTGTCATCAACCTGGCGCGAATGCTACCACGTATTGTACGCGCAACCCCGATTATTCGAATTGCACATCAATGCCAGTATATGTACGTTGGAGTGTGTTAATGTTGTGAGCGTTGGTGTATGCTTACTCGACATGTTTGCGTGTGCACCGTTTCAAGCTGCTCCTTGCATGCATCATGACGTTGCTCGATTTAACACTCTGTATGCAGAGCTCTGTCCCTAAACACGTTACAAACAAGGTTCTATGCGGGACTCTCGCGAGCCGTATGGGGTCTTGGGGCCGTCTTGGATTGTCTTGTGTCCAGATGGGGGCCCTGGGGCCGTCTTGGGGCAGTCAAGGGCCGTCTTGGATTCGTCGCACGGCCATCTTGGAGGCAAGCGTCGGGCCATGGAGCCATCTTGGAGCCGTCTCGGGCTGTCTTGGAGGTGGCTCTGGTTCCTCTGGGAAGTTTTGTCCACCCTCTCGGGACTCTGCTTCTGCCTCTGCTGCCCCCCCTCTGCTTCACCCCGTAATCATTTGGCCCCGCGTGCTTCGCGTTTCTCTTTTTCCGCTTACACTGTAGTTTCTGTATGTTCTCATCATAACTTGATCATTGTATGGGCGATGATTTGGCTGGGGATGGCGACCACGAAGACGCCATGTCAGATATAGCTGGTGATGAAAACACTGATCAAGATGTTGCGGGCCACGGCCCAGCCCCAGTTCACGCCGTCCTGCAAACGCGTGGGGAATTGGTTGCATATCCAGTGATTGGGAGTTCAGACGGGCTATGGGCACGAGAATTCAGAATCCAACCAACACTATTCGACCGACAATGCACACTTTTCGGAGTTGTTCTTGCCAGATGGAGATTAGTTGCGCTTGCTGAAGCTGAGGCAATGGATGGAGAAATGACGATGCTCATAATAAGGTCAGCTTTAGCTAAACATCGTGCTGAGTGATGTGGCGTATTAGTTTACGAATCTTTGCAAACAATCGAACTTGTAATGCCAATTGACTGCCCAGAAAGAACGACGAGGCAACAGAGTATGATTCTTCTCAGAGGCAAACACTGTGTGCACAGAGCTGAAGATGGTCAAGGTTCTCCCCACCGACAGTGGGAACACATCTGGCATCAAGCCCGTTCTGATAACCAAGAGTTGGTGACTGGCGATGCTTTCAAACTGTGCCCAGCTCTTGCCATAGGCCTGATAGGGGCAGCTCCAAAGTATATGTCATTGCGTAGTGCTTGGTAGACGCAATCGTAAAGACAAGATCCACTGGCCGAGTAGACATACACTGCACAAGTGGAGGCTGGAACATGGTTTCTCCGTCCCTGCGATGCGGCCACGCGAGCATGACCGCGCTGGGCGGCAGCGCGGCATGGAGCCTTCTCTAGTTATCGAGTGGCTGAATGCGACATCGACTCAGACAGCGTTGAGGCACACTTTGAAGACAGCAAAAAATTGGGTCAGATTGATTTCCAGGCGGACTGGGGCAAATCGCACAGAGACGTTGGAGAAGGTAGGGTCGATTCGATACGATACTTTGCGACGGGCGCGAGTTCGCTTAGATTTGACATGTATGCGTCTCTGCCAAGCTTATTTCAAAGATACGCAATGGGACACGCTGGATTTATACATATACATTGACGGAAGCCCTCAAGGGCGCGGATGGGAAATGCAAGCCGCGACCATCAATATGTTTGATCATGGTGGCGCTACAGATGTGTTTACCAGGTTGCTGCCTCCCATCTTACTGAAGCGTACACAGCTAAGTGCAATGTTCAAGTGTTGCGGGTTGCTCTGGCAGCTCCATTTGATGTTCGGCTCCGCCAACATGCGTCGCCTTCTGAGCAGGGTTCGAGCTGTCGTATCAGACATGGGGACAGACTCAGCGCTAGCTCGAATGAACGACCTACTTCCAGATTTCAATGTTTGTCTGGGACTGCCGCGCGTCCAACGGCAAACGCGCCTGCTCCCGCGGGCGTTGGTTGTCCCAGGTTGGCGGCGCAAGATAGATTTGCTGGTTCGCACGGGGTGCAATAGATTAAGATGGTTTCCACTCTTCCTCAAGCGCATCAAGAACATGATTTCACTGTTTCGCGATGAGGTCCGGACACTGTCTCAACCAAACGCACAACAGGGGGAACGCAATACTGGTGGCACTGCACCCTGAGATGTTTTGGATACCCCACTGCCCGAGCTTAGAACTACTATCAAAACATGGTTTCCAATCGTCGGCGTAAGTTGAACACGGTCCCCGTTCCCCCCTGCACCGACACGACACCCTCGTCAAATCCCACAATCGACAGAGTTTGCGTTTTTGATGGTTTCGCTGGTTAGGCCTGGCCACGCGCAAGGTTTCCTCGGTCATTAATGCTAGGGGGTGCAGCGCCACCAATCCGCAACACCCAATTGGCGAGCACGGATGGGGTTGAAGGGAAGGGCGGAGGAATGAGAGAGGAGAGAGGGATCAGGGCGAGGGAAGGTGATGACGGGACTGGGGGAGGGAGATCGCCATGTGAATGCGTTTGGTATGAGACAGTGTTGTGTTTCCAAAGGGTATCCAGCAGATATTGTCCACCAACTGGAAACGAGATGGGCTCCACGGTCTCTCAGATATCTTGCTGAAGACGCCTTTGCCCACGTTTGCAGCGTGGCGGTGGAACAAATTATACTTGTGCTTAAAAGGTCTTGATTCGTTCGTCTGGTCTGCCGCTGCTCACTTCAATCGGAGATCCCTCGGAGAAGTTCGAGATAAGGTCAGGCTCGACATCGTGCTAGGTGCATTGAGTAGTGCAACATTCCCCTACGAGTTCCAAGTAATCATGTGGTTCAGTAGGTGGCTTCATGGTATCCAGAAGTTTGCGGGCTATTGCCCTTGCCATCGCGAAAGATGGGGAAGCGATGGACCGAACGACTGTCCTAGGAAAGGATATGTGTTAGGTTTTGCGTACGACTTTGCACTGAAAACTTTCAAGGATGGCCTCGAAGACTCAAGATCGTGGGTTCCTGGTACTTTCGGGCCTTTCCTCAGCGATGCAAAAGGCCTCGCGAGCAGCACGTATGCTCTTGGAGCCCTCAAGTTGAGATGTTTGGATGATGTGCCGTACATCCTCGGAAGGCTTCACCAGCCAGGGATTCGCGACAAGTGCATTATTCGTTTTAATGCTCATCCCAGTTGCATGCACGATTCAACGACGCTCGCTGTCTTGGGGCGTGACTCGCCATTGCGAGCTGACGTTCTTGCGATGTCTGGGGACGGGCAGGGGATGAGCCGAAGATTGGAAGCAGAAGTAAACTCGATCAAGTTCGCACCGCTCGATGACAAAATGGCCGAAGGCCCGCATGCATTCGCGCTAGATGTACACATCAAAGCGCATCGTGCAATATTTCCTTGGATAGCTAGCACAATGAGTTTAGACGCAAACTTGCAAGACGCGGAGGAGTTGCCAAGCACCACTGGTCAGGACATTAACGAACATTGGGAAAAGGCAACATCGATTCTGCAAGTATCCCCTTACAAACGCAATCAGGCTGTAAAGAGAAATCGGAAGTGGTGTGAAAAAACGTATTTATACTATTGAACACTTCGACAATCTAGCATTTGGAATGGCCGATCTTGGGGCTGCTGGTGGTGGTCATCACGGGGGAGGCGGCGGTGGTGGGGGCCCCCCTGGAGACGGACCCGATGATGACTTTGAGGCTGACGGCGCAGACGGTGATTTACCCGATGATCCAAAAGGGGATGATGAGGAGGACGACGACGATGGAGCTGACGGCGGAGCCGGTGGAAACGACGATTTGCCAAAAGGAGGAGGTGGCGGCATAGACGAGCGGAGTGCGAGCTTACTTGGTGATTTTCTGTCAAAAACACTTATCCCGTATCAGTATTACTCTGTGCCGCTGCCGCATACTGGCGTCGATGACGAGAACGAGATCATGTATTTCCAGCTGTTGAGCTTCAAGGTGAATGCAAAAATCGCGCCGACTGTTTCCCATCAGAGCTCATCCGAACCTGGTACGTTTATAGTACATATCCAAAAACTGGAACCCTGGATAGGCGAAGGCAAACAACACAACAAACAAGTAGACGCGTACCCCCTCGAGGATCCAGGACCCTTGGACATGTTTTCGCTGGTGAGCCTTCCAAAGATCTCCAGGCGAGGGCTCCGCGTGTGGAAAGTGACAGAAAGTGATATAGATGGATGTTCGAGGCTGTGTGATCCAGAGCACGTAGCACCCTGTGGGAATAAACTGTCTTGGCCAACTTTGAGCCTTTGGGACGAGTTGGAACTACAGGGGTGGGTACCTCACAAAGGTATTGTGCACTACACACACGCAAACTCGTCATCGATGTATGATTGTAGACAGATTCGCGTCGGGAGAAAGTATTACTTTCTGTGCTTGTTATCGTTAGAAATGCTGTTCGAGCAAGGTGCTCGGGAGTTTCGCTCGGCAGAGACGGATGCGTTTTTCCAAGTGTTGCTGAAGTACCCCCACAAGGCAAACCCGCATGAGTCGAAGGAGAAACACTTGGAAATTTTAAACAGCGATGCCAAAGATGGAATCGATGTGTCGGCTGCCCTCGAGCGGCCACGAAAAAGAAAGCGCGCCCCTTCTGAGGGCTAGTTAGTGGGGGACGACGGGACCTGGAAACCACCAGACGAGGACATCCACGGCGACATTGTGCACCCCAAGGGCCCCGACAAACAGGAAGCTTCTGAATCTGAGCTCGGCAATTCTGCCGACGAAGCCGTCGCTCCGGTAGATCCAGAGATTGGAGGTGGTGCAGACGCCGCCCCTGCAGGCCCTGGAGAGGACGCCCCGCGCGAGCTCCCGATCTTTATCGAAGGGCAACGTGCTACGAGGGAGTGCCATCTGGGACCGAATGGCACCTTGCACTCGGGCTTGCGAGTTATGTGTGCAAATCCAAACCACATTAATTGTAGGAAGTTTAGATCTTTGAAACTCGGAGTTGAAAGATGGGGCCCTCGTGCTGCCGAGTTTTTCCTTGGCGCCTGGCTTGAGCTAGGGCGTGATGTCCAGCGCAAAAATCAGCGCAGGGCGCCGAGGCAAGCAGAGGTAGACGCATATGCATAATCACGTAAGCTGCAAGCAAAAATAACATCGCCTTGCGTTATCATCACCAAAACAAAGCAGCATCAACAATCCAAACACCATTGCAGGCCTCTCCCGTTCGGTTTTGGCCCTCATTCCTTCTCCGTCCTCATCCTTTCTCCTCGTCAACCTCCTCCTCTACACGGTCCACCCCCAACGCCAGCGATATTATCAGGCACCGTAGTCTTTCATTCTCAAGTTTGTCGAGAGATCATTCCTAGACTGAGCAGCGGTTTCGAGTGCACACCAGCATGGCGCCGAAGAGGGACTGGATCCTGCGTCTGAATCCACCCGCACGAAGGAAGGTGAGGCATATTTTGCGCAAGCTTCGCGTGCAGCAGGTTCGTAACCTCACGTTGAGCAAGCGACTCAAGGAGATGAGGGCGGTGATGAATAATGTGAACAAAGCAAGTGCTGCTGCCATGACGAGGGACACGGATTCAGCCCAGAAGGGAATCACGGAAGCAGAGATCGCAGGCCAGGTTTCAGATGATGAAGGTTGGCAGTCAGGGCCCCCCCTTCAGGGGGTGAGTGAACGCGGAGCTGCCAAGACTTGAGTGAGAGCACGAGATGTTTCGAGCGCCTCGAAGATCATCATTATCATCATCATCACCATCATCATCATCATGGTCCTTGTATTTACCATAGTCGTGACGTCACCGAAACCGTCGTCGAAAAACTTGAGGGCGCGAAGATTTCTCAGGCTTCGGGGCCCATCCAATCAGCTGCGCCCCGCCTGCTGCTTTCCGAGATTCCCGAATTACGAAGCGTCGACATATTCCATGTGCCAGGCTTAGGTGATGGTCAGTGGTCATACATATATGTATATTTGCATTGGCAACGATTTGATTGAATATGAATGTTGAAAACACAAGCGGGTCCGTGGTCCGTAGCCGTTTCTTGGCTCGAGACGGACAGTTACCAGTAGCAAACACAGTCGCAGTAAGATGCCCGACCCTCCGAGAGAACGCCCCCCCGATAACACTACAGAGCTACACGTGAGCAAGTGCCCATGTCTTCATGTAACTTTGGATGCGCTTCCACCAAACTACGCGAGGACGGAAATACTCAATATACCCATCATGATCAAGTTTCGTGGTAGGCCGCGCGTTTTGACAGCCGAGCGTCGCGAGTTTTACGGGATGTTGAAGGGCGATGGCGCAGCAGTGAAAAAAACAGCGGGCATCAGACCCAGCAGCGACCCCAGTGGCCCCGATTTCTATAGATGAGAGCCCGCCGCGGCAATCTGATCAGACTCCTGAGTCCGAGAAGCCAACGCCACCACCGAAAGCCGCAATCTGGAAACCTGGGCACTCGCCGACGGAGCAAACGCAGGCGAATAATGACGGTACGCAACCGCTCTACCAGGAGGACTACGGCTTCGGCGACGACGGCCGCATGGAGGGGCAAGGCGACGATGACAAGATCGAGCAGCATCTCAAGATGGACGAGGGGCAAAACAGCGTCACCATACACATCACATTCGACCAGCAGTCGAAACGTGGTGTGGCTTTCGGTGAGGTTCTCAAAAATCTCGACAGTGGCCTCGACCCAGCCTCTTCTTCAGTCGCACCTGATAGTGTACAGCACCTGAGGAGTGTCAGTGATAGAGAAGCTGTTGGTGGCAAAAAGCCTGAGGACGATGGAGGTGACGGGGCTCAGCTTTGGAGGTTGTAAGTGCAGACTGATGGGCCTTAGGACGTAGGATTGATGATACTACTCTCTTGGCGCACAGTTGGAATGCGGCACTCATCCGTGGCTTCCAGAAACGACTGATGCTGGCAAAAACACGCACGCACAAACGCACACACAGTATAGTTTATTCAAAAGGCTATCGCCAATCTGCTTGCAGATGTTCATTCTAAGAGCGTTCGCCTCTCCGCCCCTCAATGTTATGGGGACTACCCCCTCAAGCTGGGCGGGGCCCACTGGCTCGCTCGAGCTGCCGTGCTGAGCGATCCCACTACTACCATCACCACAACCGCCACCGTCATCGTCATAACCATCATCATGATCACCATCATCACCATAATCACCATCGACTCAAAGGTCATTATCTTTGACACCCGCCATCGCCACCATCATCAACGACTCCATCATGAAATCATCACCGAAACCATTACCACCATCAATGCCATCTTCATTATCGTGGTATCTGCCTTTCAGGCCTTCAACACAAAACCAAAGGTGGCCATAAGAAGCCGCGGGAGGCGAGCGGGCTACGGCCGACCTCCAGGCAGAGAGTCTGCGGAGGGGTCTATCGGACTCAGTCGGAGCATGGGTTCAACGAGCAACAGGACTCGTGAGGAGTCGGGCTTGGCCAGCGGAGCTCTCCTGGGCTCCCTCTTGGGGCATCGTTTGAGGTTTTCTCGGGGCCCTCTTACTGTTCCTATTGGGGCTCATCTTGGGGCCCTCTGGGCCCTTCTGGGGCTCTCTTGAGGGCCTCTGAGGCCCTTTCTGGGGTCCTCCCCTGGGGCTTTGTCGGGGCTCTCTTGGAGCTCCATTGGGGCCTTCTCGGGCCCTCTTGGAGCCCCTCTACGGGACTCAGAGGGCCCTATTTCAGCCCTCCGTCCTGCGGATAACGAGGGGGTTGTTTAGGCTCCCCAGATACGAACCATGCAATAGTTTGCCCCCCTCGACACAGGGGGCGTAGGTTTGTTTAGTGCAACATCAAGTTGTAGTGGGAGTTAGTTTGCCTGCGTTGGCCATGGCTGGCCAATTAGTTTGGCCGCCATGAATCCGCGGCCACCCCAAGTTAGCACAACCAATGCACAACCAATGCGCAACCAATGCACAGACAACCCCTCAGTTAGCACAAACAACACCCAGTTAGCACAACCAATGCACAACCAATGCACAGACAACTCTTCATTTAGCACAGACAACACCCAGTTAGCACAACCAATGCACAACCAATGCACAACCAATGCACAGACAACTCTTCAGTTAGCACAAACAACACCCAGTTAGCACAACCAATTCACAGACAACTCTTCAGTTAGCACAACCAACACCCAGTTAGCACAACCAATGCACAACCAATGCACAACCAATGCACAGACAACTCCTCAGTTAGCACAGACAACGCCCAGTTCGCACAACCAATGCACAACCAATGCACAACCAATGCACGGACAACTCTTCAGTTAGCACAAACAACACCCAGTTAGCACAACCAATGCACAGACAACTCTTCAGTTAGCACAAACAACGCCCAGTTAGCACAACCAATGCACAACCAATGCACAACCAATGCACAGACAACTCTTCAATTACCACAATCAACACGCACGCACGTTGTACTATTTCCTTTGTTTAAACTAGAACTCGCCTGGAATCCTCAAGAATTTTTCCTGTTTCTCAGGATTTCCGATGAGCCCTTAGGACTTAGGACTCCTCAAGATTACCTTGGGTTCCCCAGGGTTCTTGCAACCCTGGGGTTCCTCAGGGTTCTTTTAACTCCTCTGGATTCCTGCGATTCCTTCGGCTTTCTCAAGTCTCCCTGAGATTCCTGCGGATTCCTTTGGGCCCCTCATGATTCGTACAATTCCTCAAGGCTCGTAAAGATTCCCCAGAGCTCCTCAGAATTCCAGAAGACTCCTCAAGATCCTGGCTTTTTTTACGCGTTGGTTGAAATCTCCAGGAATCACACAGGCTGGGGCCCAAATCCGTGTAGCTCTCGACCCGATCCCTGGGGCTGAGGCCCAAACCCTGGAGCTCTCGACCTAATCCCACGGGCTGGGCCCAAACTGGAGCTCTCGACTGAATCCCTGGGGCTAGGCCCGAACCTATGGTGCTCTCGGCCGACTCCTTGGAACGGGCCGTGGTCTGAAGCTCGGGGGCCCCTCCGATGTTCCGGAGCTACTTTGGCTTAGATAGTTTTGCTTTTTTTGGGCTGAGCGCCTACTGTACCATGTGCCAGCAAGGCGACGAAGACATGAAGTCAGACGTAGGTTCTCATATTGAAGAACTATGGACATACAAGCAACTCGTTCTCACAGACCTGGAACAACAGCCGTTGCCCACGGACGAGAAAAGTTTGGAGCTGCATCGGGAAACATGTTTTCACACTAAAGTTTTATGTGACATGGGGGCAAAGGGGCCATAGTTCAAGGTAAGTGGTTTAGAGTCCAAGACGTTCAGAACATACGACAAGTTGAGCATCGATGGCACAGAGTTGAAGTACGGCTTAACATACTGGAGCTCACCCCGCTGGGGAGAAAGTAGCGATGCAGGATGGCGCCAATTGCGCGACTCGGCGGCATTCAAAACAAACGCATTCGAGTCAATGAGTTGGCTCAGCCCACAGGCGCTTATTTTGATGACATTCGCTGAAAAATACAAAGTGGAGTTCTGGTCGCCATATTTCAACAACACAGGCGAGCCTGACCATAGAGTCAGCAGAAAACTAGAGATATGCGAATGCTACTTCAGGCAATATAGGCCATTAGCTAGTGGCAAAGACTTCCATGTACTGCACCCGTCAAATACAATAATGGTGGCAATGCTCGTTCCGCCTAAGTATCGGCATTGTGTGACGATGTACAAAGAAGACCCTCCTACACTCGACGTGGGGACTAAGATGCTCCGGACATTACAGGCGCTTCCCTCGGATGAATGGGCAGTGGAGTTGGGGGGGCAGTCGTTTTCACTATCGTGCGAGATTCATCTGGCGAAGTTGGCAATGGACAGGAACAATCAGACTACACAGGGGCCCCCGCAGTGATGGAATCAATAATTGATTACACAAATGTTTGCATGGTGCTACGGATGCCACGATACTGGGACACTTCAAAGACGGCGCTACACATTACAAGATGCTGGCGTACATATAACTTCCGACATACTGCATCGATGGTTCACTGTTCAAGGAGCGCTGCAGATGACACATACTTCAACTTGATGCCTTCACGTTCTGCGACGTTCGTTTCACAGGAATGCTTTTGCGACCGAAAATGCGGTACATAATCATGATGATGATTCGGATTCTGAGTTCAAAAGACAGAAGACATTGTGTATTAGTCGTGACGAAGTAAAACGATGATGCACATGATGTTGGCATCAATTTCCAATCGGCGCATTTGGCGCTCGCTGGCCCGACCCAGGGATACACGCAGCGCTGCAGCCCATAATTTAATATTGGATAGGGAATCGGCCACCTCGGTTCATGGAGGTGCGCCGTTCTAGTTCGTGCAGTGCGGCTTGAAACATCCCACTACAGGTGTCCTCCCCCTCCTCATACTCCTCTTCCTCCTCAGCGCACTGGGCATGGAAACATAACACTGCACGAGCGTGGGCAGCGTAAGTAAGTATGACACATCGACAGTGAACACACATACAGCTTCCTTAGACGAAGCGTTTAGGCTCACAACAAATATGAACTCCCACGAAAGGCAAACACAGACAGCACAAACACAGCAACACAACCAATATATCACAACCTCAGCCTAGCAACACATAGGGTTAATACAGCAATTTAGAAACGTTGTTGAACACCAATGTGTTGTTCTAGGGACGAAGCCATCAGCACACGGTCCACCCCCCTAAACGGATACGTAGTGACAAACATCACATGGGAGAACGAAGCACAGGCAACTATTTAGGCAACACCGCATAGGAAACATTTCGCGCACTCGAAATGCACCTCGAGACGTTTCTCGGGCCGAGGCCCTCACCCAGGCCGCGCACCCTTCCCTCAGGGCACTCTGCTTTGAACCGGGGCCCTCATCGAGGTCGCACCTCAGGGCTCCATGGTTCTCCCTCCTCCTCACTCCTTCCGTTTCCTTCGAGGCACTCTAGTTTAAACAATACCTCCGACCTCCCCGTGCTCCCTCCTCCTTCCTACACTTGATTTGACATTGGTGCTGGTCATCAACACATGGCCATCTCATCGCAGCGATCGTGTCCGTGGCCTTTCTCGGGCCAAGGCCAGAATGGAGGTTTCCAGCCAGCTGGCAACGGTCGACGCTGGCTCGTATTACCGACAAGTCCTTTGAAGCCTTCATATCAACTACACGCACCGTACTGCGTGCACGGAAGACAGAGATGGACGATAACGACTTCTTTGGATTCTCTCCTGGCAAAGGACTCTCCCCGCCAATGGATATGCGCGGGCTGTGCGACAAAGAAGATACGCTTGCCAACTTGTGCTGTTTCAAGAAGGGTTTGCAACTTCACCGCGCGTGCTTCAACGGCATTCGAGCGCACGACTCTTTCGTGGAGAATGGCGCGCCAGAGCAGGTCCAGGAAGTAATCAACAACGAGTTCAAGACAAATCGCCCTGCGTGGAAGGCTAGAGTGTTGCCCTGGGTAAAGCCTGAGCAAAGAGATGATGCTCGGGCAGAGGCCAAAGCTAAGTATTTGAGCATACAGGACACGATCAAGAAGGAAACCAACAAGGAGTTGGATGACGACTTGTCCCTCACCCTCGTTCAGTTCCAGGCCTTCCACGGCTTCTGGAACCGCATGTCCGACGAAGACTGCGAAGTGTTGTTCTGGAAGAAACATACAGAGCAAGGAGGGAGGCATGACACCGTGGAGAACGGCGAGAAGATTGCCAAAGTGAAGGAGAAGGACATCCAACGCGCCAGAAACTCGAAGGGCGTTATCAGGACCGACTCGACTGCCAAGATCACGACGGTGAGCGAGGATGACTACGAGAACAAGCGGAGGCGGATTACATCCAAAAGGGCTGCACCGTCTGCTGGCTCGACGGGCGGTCCATCGGCATCGGCCGCGCCCTCGACTATTGGTTGTCCGACGAGCTACTTTAGCGAAAGCGAAGGGCCGGCCTCGCCAGCACAATCGATTCTCTCGGCAGAAACGCTGAAGCTGGCACCACGTTCCCACGAGGCGGCCGCCACCGACGAAGAGCAGGACAAGAAGTCGACCAGGTCAGGCCAGAGTCGTCGCGGCGTCGAGATCAATGTCAATATCGACGACAAGACCAGGGAGCGCAAGGTGCCTACCCAGAGCGAGATCAACGATACCGATGCCGTGAGGTTCATGAACATGAAGAAGCTGTGGCGTCATATGGCGGAACACGTGTCCAAAGGGTTTCAAGACCCATCCAATGGCTTCATCAAACAACTGACCCAAGAATCAGCAGGAGTGGATGCAGCGATGGAGCGGGACCTACCGATAACTACGGATGAACTGAAGACGAAGCTAAAAACGATGTGTTTGGAGCTCGGCAAGGAGATAGACAACATCACTCAAGCTACCAAGGGTACATTCCTAAAGGTGACGCAGAACTTGGACGAGAAGATGAAGGGTCTCGAGAAAGAGAAGGACTCTGTGATGGATCAACTCGCGGGGCTTAAGTTCATCAGTACGGAGTCGAAGGACAAGAGCAGGAAGGAGTACATGCAGCATTATAACAGGGCCCTTACCATCCAGAAGCGGTTGATTAAAGGTCAGTTTCCAAAAGAGGTGGCAGCCATCTGGTCGAGGTCACTCTACGCGGGCTTCGGGGAGGATCAGAAGAACTACATGCTTGGAAACTCTGACGCTGGCCAGAAGGAGAAGACCGCCAAGGGAGGGAGAAAGGTCAAGAAGCTGATGTTACAATGCGAGGCTGTAAAGAACTCTGATCCCATTGACTTCGAGAAGGTTGGTATCTGGACAGCTGGGCCTTTCTGTGATGCTGTGAAGGACTACATGGAGAAGCTGGGCGACACCACCCATTCCAAGATCGATGGCATCGAGAGGGCGTTCGATGAGAGGGGGTCCAACTGGTTGGGATGCCTAGGCCGCCTCAACATCTCGGCCCCAGAAGATCCAGCTCTATCGCTTCTTGGGGATGGCTACTTCGACATTGGCACTAAGGATTGCGCACCGTGGCTCTGCACCGTGAGGGCGGACGCGTTCAGGCACGGACCTTCAGCATTCCCTTTGAATGGATATTCTAACTTGGTGGTCGTAATCAGCGAGGTCATGCAGTTTGTCCTGCTGCCAGTCGCGAACATCATCAGCCAGGGCATCATCCTAGCCGACGTGCCGAAGTTCTTAGCGTCCGAGGGCGCTACTACCACGCTCGAGGCTGGCTACCTGGTCACGCTCGCGCACCACGAGACCCTATGCGTGCCCTACGGTTTCATCGCCCTGCCACTCTACTACCCAGCGACCCTCGACGAGAGCAAGAAGAGCGTACTTGGCCATTGCATGGTCTTGCCGCTGCTCCACCAGCAGCGTATGAAGGCCTACGCAGTTCGAAAGGGGTTGGAAGAGCGAGAGAGGCAGAGAGAGAGAGAGAGAGACAGATAAGAGGAGAGAGGAATGAGGGGGAAGGAGTTCCAGGAGTGTAGGGGAGGGAGTTCCGGAATTAGGAGGCCCCAGAGGGCTTCAGGAGAGCCTCAAAAGGCCCCAGGGGCCTCGGGAGAGCCTTAAAGGGCTCATAAAAGGCCTCAGGACGGCCTCAGGAGGGCCGATGGGGTCTTGCGGCCTCAGGAGGGCCGATGGGTCCGTAGCCATTTTGGCTCAAGGGGTCATTGCTGCCGCGCCGAGGCCGCGGGGGGGCGCGGCTGCCATTGCTGCCTTCGTCTTCGTCGAGGTCAGCGAGATTGGTTCAATTTGGGTTCAATCAGTGAAATCTATCAGTGGGATTTCACTCTCATTGGTGGGATATCGACTCAATTTGGCGAATTCGCGAATTTATTGGGTTTTGTCAATTCGGCGCTTCATTTCATATCGATTTTTGGATAATTGGATCGTACTTACACTTTCGGCCATGCCGACTTTGCAGATTGGAGAAACCATGCAAAAGCTCTTGTCTTTAGATATCGATAAGCAGAAAAGACTGAGAGACGACGCTCGGATGGCAGACGAAGATAAAGAAAATCAGCAAGAGGCCTCGAAAGCTATGAGAACACTGGTGGCCAAGGGTTCAGCTAAGGGTACGGGCCTGGGAGAGAATGGTTCAATATCTTCAGGGGCTGTCTCAACAGCCTCAGGGGCTGACGGTTTTTTGGTGCAACTCGAGTCGCTCCTCGATAAAAAGATCGCTCCCATCAAGGACCGTCTCGACTCGTTACAACTTGACGTTCTGGGAACTCAAAAGGCCTCGGCCCAGGAATTCTCAGTAGCCGTCACCCTGATCAACGACCACGAAGTAAAGCTTGCCAACCTTGAGGCAGGTGAGACTGAGGTGCAGAAAGCCTTCAACGAAAGGATTCTGGCGGTCGAACTGGAGCAGAAGTCTCTGCGCGCAGAAATGGCAGCCAAACAACTGGAAAGCCAGTCAAGTCAGGGTCCCTCCAGGAAAAAGGGTCCGCCTTGGGCCAGCACCCCAAGAGCAGATAGAGATATCTTCATTCTCACTAACTTGGGCTGGAATCTCAAAAAGCAGGAGGCTCTGGAAAAGGCGCGGGCGATCCTGCGCCGAGCAGACGTTCCCCAGCCCACGCATATTGTTGCTCCTTTTGGATATGGGAGCTGCGTTGAGATCAAATGGAGCTCGGTTACGGTGGGACTTCAAGCGGCAGCTACGATCCGTGATCTCAAGATTCCTGGGTACTTAGAAAATTTGATCTGGTGTGGACAAATCAGTACTAAGGAGGAGCGGGGCCCAGCAAAATTGTTCAAGACAGTTTCAAGTGCACTGGAAAAGGCAATGGGAGATCGCTCAGACAGTTACGTGATTTGCTCTCGGACTCGAAAATTTTTTGTCTTGGATCATCAGATAGGTGTTATCAAGGATGGGGAATTTCAGTGGCACGAGTCTCTTAAGGAAATCCCCGATGAAGCGCTCCGCAAGACGCTGAAAGACACCATCGACGAGGCACTCTCTCTTTGAGAGGCCTACGTGAGGGGCCTCGTTTGTGCACTCAATGTGCAAGGCAAGTGGGCAGACGAGACCCTAATGCAAGCCAACCTAGATTTGCTCGAGCTGAAGTGCTGGGGCTTAATTTGTATCCTAGAGGCGGATTTCAAGGGCTGCCTTCAAAACGATGGGCTACTTCGCCCCGTTTTCAATGGCCACGCTTACTACCGTCATCATTCTGGCCCTGGGTGTAGGGCCATGGGCGTGCTTGTGCACAAATCTCTGAGAAAACGTGTGAAAGACATTGTCTGCGATTGGAGATCTATCCGTGTTGATCTTCGTCCTGACTGTCTCGATGGATGCCACCATCATGCCAGATCCTTTCTCTTCTCTCATCTTGCCCATGATTTTTTCCATGATTCTCTAAACTGTGCCATCCAACTCGGTCGATCCCGCCCTGTGGGGTCCACTCTCTCCTGGTTGGGGGACATGAATGCAGATCAAGGCAACGGAGACCAAAAAATTCGATCGTTCTGCGAAGCCTGTTCCTACCTCGACCTCCATTGGTGCCCTCTCAGGTTCCAAGAGACTTCCATGCAATTCACTAGGAAGCCCGATGGTGAGCAGGCGCTCTCTCAAGCCAACAGCACGATCGATCACATTGCTCTCGCCAGGGGTGATCTATCTTTTGACTGCTTCGCCTGCTGGGCGGGCGTCCCTGGGGACCATGCCCTTATTGGCTGTGATGTCCTGGCCTTCCCTCAGCGGGCTAGTAAGAGAAGACCGCTCCTTTGGACTCCTACAAACATTTTGGAGGTCAGGAAGATCGCCCAGGGCCTGTTTCCCGAATCAGCGGAACTTATTCGTCTAAATGACGAAGAACAGCCTGATTCATGTGCGGTAAGGTATCACGATCCAAGGGACCTCACCCTCTCCTTCGATTTCTGGGAAAACATGTTGGGACAGGTTTATGAAGCGACTCAGGCCCTCCCAAGGAGTTTTAGGAGATTTGCCGAAGAGCCATTTTGGGTCAAGAGTCTCAGGACACGGTTCAACTCCGAACTTAACGAAGCCTCGAGGGTCGCCTTGGGTCAGCTCCTCCTGAAAGCGCTCAAGATAACGAAACTTCAACGTGAATTGGCCCAGGTTGCGCTCAACGCCTCTCAAGGAAAACGAGTCTGGGCCTCCCGCAAGTCTCTCCTACCCATTTTGGGTTTCTGTGTAGATCAAGTCAAGATTTTTGAAGTGGACCGCTGTACCACACTGGTTGCTGAAGAATATAGAGAGAGGTGGGGACTCTCAGAATCGGAGCGCCAGGAGGACATCGCCTGGCTCCGATCTTTGGGTTTTTTCAATTTCTACGACGACCCCATCATCCCTTCCTTGCTAGAGGACGCGCTGGACGACATCAAGGCCCCCCGAAAGATCGACACAGAGTTTGCCTGCACGGCTGTTATAAAAGTTTCGGGCTGGTCCCAAAGGCTCACGGGGTGTATACAAGCCTGCTTAGGCAACCCTGAATTCTGGAACGACGTCACATTCGGGGGCCACCTGGGTAACAAGATCAAGGGTTTTGGAACCCCTTCTCAAACTAGAGTTGTTATTCCTCAGCCTGCTATTGCCAAGATTGGGCACGCATATGTGGCGAGGGCCATTTTGCCAGTTCTGGATTCATACACTGACTCCAAAGGTCTCAAGGGCCTGATTTTTGGGCTAAGCAAAGGTGGACAATTACAAGAACTTCACACGAGTGTCTACCACATTTTAGAATATGGCCGAGATCACTTTAACAAAGGAATGGTTGGGATTACTGATATCAAAGCTCACCATGACCAGATTCGTTATGGATTGGTTTTACGGAGTTTATTGGGACGGGGAGTCCCTCTTTTCTTAGCGGTGGGCTGCATCAGGTTGCACAGGAACCCTCGAGTTTCCATATCACTTTTGGACTCAAACACTGGGATTATCCAAAGAGACCGTGGGTTGATGCAAGGAGCTGGGACGGCATGCATACTGGCGCGCGTTTCTGTAGAAGATTGCTTCGCCTCCACCCTGGAGAAAATTACCCATTCTTCTTTGGGAATTTCCATTCGCTGCGAGCAGTTGGGCTTTGACTTCAGGATTGCTCTTCTCAGCTGGTCAGACAATATCTTCGTGGTGGCTTCCTCGGAACATGATCTTGCAACTCTGACTGCCCTGGTAGAGTCGGAGCTATGGAATGAACATCGGCTCAAACTCAAAGACGATAGGGAAATTCTTCCGGCATGCCCCTACTTCTTTCAAGGATACAAGTGGTCTGACCCCTTCGGGAAAACTTGGTCGGTAGTACCGGAGGCCAAGGTGCTGGGCCCTATTCTCTCCGCCACTGGTTCCTGTCACGAAGATGTCAAGCAGGGTATTTCACAGATCAACAAAGCCTTTTGGGCTAACAGTAGGTTCTTGATTAATGAGCATATCCCCATGTCTAAACGCCTCTCTAAACTTAACTGCATGGCGGGAGGGATTATACGATCCAGAGGTGCTGCCTGGGTCCCCTGTAAGACGACGGCGGATTTGATTACCAAGGCACAGAATCAATGTATCAGGATCATGTTGAAACTCAAAAGGCTCCCAGGGGAATCCCCCGAACAATTCAGTTTACGCAGAAATCGTAAAACCAAGGGGTTCAAAGAAGTCTCATGGGCTATTTTCCATTTGGATTCTGCTATTAGTTGGGTTTCACACATGCAAAGACATCCAGAAGATTTTTCGTCGAGGCTGTTTCAATATTGCAAGCATTGGGTCATTCAGAATCGCTCCTTTGACCACTCTGGTGGCAGCCGTACCCACTCCCGCTCGCATAGGGGGTACGTTTTCAGGTATGACAAGGATGCCTGGACCACCTTATTTTCTCCGCAGGGCTCTCGGGACAAAAAGTTTCGTTTGGGCCTCGCTAAAGAAATGCTCGATTGGGTTCGGCAACCGCTTCACCTTCGCCTTCAGTAGCCATCGGCTCTGTCTGGTGCAACCAGACACACTTTGCTATCGTACTGCGCCCAGCGGGGCCCTCCTTTACTTTCACCACGGACACCTGTTACTCTCAGGATCTGGATTGGACTGGGAATCAGATTCAGCCGACTATCCCCCTTTTCTTTGGCTTCGACCGCCACGCCTTAGATCGTTGGGCTCGGAATCGTCTGGTCAAGATGGAAACGAAGCCCATTCTTACCTCGAATGAGAAGAAAGTCAAGTTGCAGAAGAAGCTCGAACAGAAGAAGGAGGACCAAGCAAGATCAGTCGAGTTCAAGAATCAGGGTCTCAAAGCCAAGGCATCCTCCAGTGCTGACCCTCGCGAAGCAAGGATTCTCCCCACGCCACCCCCAGCACCTGTGCATAGGGGAGATTCTGCCTCTCGGAGCCGTTCGCCGATTGCCAGGAAGATGCAGTACTCAATTGGGTTCAAGAAACAACCGCAGGGCGGCGGGTCGGGGTCGAAGCCCGATTCGGATGATGCCCTACCAGATACGCAGGACTACCGTGGGGAAACACCTGTCAAACCGGTGGGCGGCACTACTTGGGAAGTACCGTCTTCGGAATCACCAGGCTCCAGGAGTTCCTCCTCTGGCTCTGAAGCGGAAGTCGACTCGCCTGACCGAAAGTCGCAGCCTGCCCCAAAGAGCTGGGAACAGGATAAGAAGCCCTGGATCAGCAAGTTGGGCCCTCCAGTGCTGAAGTCCCAGTTGGAGTGCGATCATTCTGGATGCCCAATTTTCGCCCCAAAGGGCGGCACAGACCATGCCAGCTCAAGGCGCTACATTATGGTTTTCGTTCCCCAGCTTACAGGCTTGAACACCTTCAAGGCCAAGGTCGGGGAGCACTTCCAAATCATCACTGTTCGTGAGCTCACACCTTTCATTATCGATAATCAAGGCCCACTGATTTCAGACAGTATCCCAGTTCTGGGAGAGCACGGCTATCTCACTACCAGGGACGTTACGAAGATTCTCTGGCACTTCGGGCTCAACACGTTTCGCTCCAAGGACATCCACTTGTTTAACGCGCGGTTTTATACCAAAGAAGCGTTCATTGGCCCTGAGGTCTGCCCTAAGAAGGAGAGGCTACACGATAAATCTCAGATCTTCGCTGGTAGCTGTATTGTGGCACTCCTCTACGTCAAGGACATGTATGAAGATGTTGGAGATCTTATAACGGTGGAGTCTGGCAACAACGGTGCCAATGTTAGGTGCCACTTGCTCTGCAAACCCCGTTTCCTGATGTGGCCGAGGCAGTTCAGAAGATGCGAATAAATTCTTCTTCCCTTCGGGTCCTCAGCTCTATTTTGGTTCAACTCTGGTTCAATCGGGGACTCCAGGACTTTCCTCTGAGGCATGAATTAAGTTCTGCTCTCCTCAATATGTCCGTCAGGGCCAAAGTAGTGGAGTCGTTTCTTGCTTTGCCCACAGCCTCGATGGGACATTTCTTAACTTGGGATCGCTTCGCCCTTAGTTTGGCTCTTCACTTCATTTCAAAACGGGTTTGGATGGGATTGACAATTTCTTCACTTTGCCAAGATTATGGCTTTCGTTTCAATCTGGGAATGCTTGGAATCATGAGTGTCTCAGGGCATGAGGCCCCCAGGTCACCTTGCAGGAGCTGGGACTGCATCTTATTCTTCTCAATTCGGCTGACGGGGTTAAGTGGGGTTGTTGCTCACCCTTCGTCCAAGTCCTCGTTGATTCAAGTTCTTTCTTGGGATAGTTTGGCGTTCAGTTTGCCTCTTCACTTCAGTACAATAGGGTTCGGCCTGGGATTGTTAATCTCATCTTGCTGGCCAGGACGATGACTGCCGTCCGATTCCTGATAAAGTGCATCTCTTTTCTCTATCTCTCCATCTCTCGGACCCTCGTCTTTCGGTTGGGCTGTTTGGCTTGGCTGCTTTCTGTAGTCGTTTTGGTTCAATTAGCTTTGCACGTTCTGCCCCAACCTCTTTTCAAGTTTTCTGGGAACACACTCTCATGCTTGCCCCTCAGAGGGTTGTCAGGCCATGGAATTCAAAGTCGCTCCAGTGCTGTATCTTCGAGGCATGGGCATCCGCCTGTCCACGTGCACTGGCAATCGAAAGTTCCGAGATTGTTCCCTTAAATTCAGGATCGTACAACCCACGGAGATGTGTCACACTCCACATGTACGAGAGGGGACGCGAATTCGAGATACCTCTCAGGCAGCTATGGAATCTCTTTGAGGCGTTTTTCTCTAGTAAGGCATGCAAAGACCTTATTGGGATTGTGGGAATTGCAGTACGCTCTATGTCCTTTGTACAGATCAAGACAATGTCATACAAGGGCGCCGTGTTCTACGACAACCGCTGGTCAGATCCTGGGAATTTCATTTACACCGTCTGGTGGAACATTTGGGGCCAAATGGCCAGGTATCTTCAAAGAAGACAACCTACCAGTGCTTCGTCCAAGTCCATGGAGGAGCTTCGATCAGTCGCTGGTCGCGTCACCGATGTACAGAGGATGGTCCGAGAGCGGTGGAACAGGGAACCCGACACTTCTCGGTGGTTAGAGCTCATCGGAGATTTGATGGAGTTAGGGTTGGGAGCGGGGTATGTTGAGCCAGATCGGTTCTGGAACATCATTCAGGGGATTTCTCCCATCATCTGCTCCATTCGGTCCATTTTGACGTTTGCTGATCAACATGGGTCTTTCGCTAGGACCGGGAAAGACCGTCGCCTTTTTCGCGGCCCATGTGCTCCCCACACTCGGAAGTTTGCCGTGGCAATGTTCCACGGAATGCAAGTGCACAAATTTAATGTGACGGAATCCTCAGATGTATGGGTATCTTATCTGATTGCAGCCTCAGAGAACAGGCTCCAATACTAATGGAGCGGGGGTATTTGACACCCCACGGAATTTACATTTGGGTCTGTTTCGAGACCTCTTTGTGTTCTCTCTCTCTCTTTGCCTCCCGCCTTCGGGATTGGCTGACACCAGGAGATGTCGCTTGTGCGATTCTATCTGGGACCCGCCTGATCTCTGCGATCTTAGGGACACCGTGGCTTCGCAACAATCCCGCCTCCCTCTGTGTGCCTCTGGCGGGCCCTTTCTCGTCCTTTGCCTCCTGTCGCCCCCCTGCAGTCTCGGGCTCAAGCTTTCGGTATGCTACTTCCCAAGGCGTCAGACCCTCACGTTATCTTTCAGGGGAAGCTTTGCAGGTCTAAACGCAGTATCTGCTTCCTGTCCAAACAAGACCTTGAAGCACTCTCATACTGCTCTACGCTGCTATTCCAAAGGGCGGTCAAGTTGCCAGCTCGGTTCCTTATACCTTCGGACCTTGGTGGTCCACATCTCACGTATGACTGGTGCAAAATTCCGCTCTTCAAAGCTTGTCGGGACAGCGGCTTTAATAGACTGTATGTAAACGTTAGGGGACCCGACGAAAGGGTTCGGAGAGTCCCTTGGAAAGAACTGGCTGTTGGTCAGTAGCCGTTTCGCCTCAAACCCTGACGGAACTCTTGTCCGAAACGGCTGGGAACATCCATATACAATTCAGGGGATGGCCAAACGCAGCCTTCCAGCCAAGCTAGCAGCCAGGAAGCGTCTCAAGTGGATACACGGCTCAGGTGGAATGTGGAACTACTGTGAAGAGGAAAAAGTCTACACCAAAGTCTGGTACACGGAGTACTATGATACGTGGTTCGACCCCGAATCTGGCTGGCCTCACCCAGTGGTTTGGTACCTGTCTGACTACTGGTGGGACGGAGACTTTTTTGTGGAAAAGTGGCGTTGGAAGTATCCGTGCAGACATCTCCTGGGACTCCCACAGTCTGAACCTCTTGGCATCTGCGGTGCATGGGCCTGCGGCTTTTGGAGGTCTCTCAGTTCCCCTTCAATCTCCCTTGCATGCTCTTCAACGTCGGTAGTTGGCAAAATACAAAACCATAAACATTCCCAGCCTTCTCGCGTCATACTTGTTTGAATTCAACTACCTCATATGCCTTGATTCACTTGGGGTGGGTTCTCATGGTTGGGCTCACTCGGCTTTGCAGTCTCCTTTGTGTGCCTCCGTATCTTCTGGGTCATTGCGTGCTTGGGACATTCGGTTTAATGTCAGGCTTTCTTTCACTTCATTTATTCGAATGGGTTGCCACTTATGTATATTGGGCTTCAAGGGACTCAATGAAAGTTCTCTTCACTTCTTAACCATTTCAGGTCGTGGGAACATATGCCCCAAGATCGGCGTCAAGAGTTATTCAAGTTACTCGAGTTACTCAAGTCACTCAAGATATTTTGATCAATTTAAGCATAATCCATTACCTTGCATTACGTTTCTCATTGCTCCCACCTTTATTCAAAGCGAGAGAGTCCTGGTGGTGGATTTCATTCAGTATCATGGGTTCAATTTAGGATGGGTTTCACTCATTCACGATTCCTTTCAGTATCAGGGGTTTCAATCATGATTTCTTTCAGTATTGGACAGACAGTCTACATTCATGATTTCGTTCAGTATCATGGGTTTCAATCCTGGGTTGGGATTCATCTTTGTTCTCCCCCTTCCTCTCCCGCTTCCTCCCCGCTTCCCTCTTTCTCTACCGTGCGCATTTGGCGTATTGGTGGCTTCTCAGGTTTGTGTTTTGGGAGAACCGACCTTTCAAGGCGCGTCATCATCATCATCATCATCCTGCTCCTTCTCTTAAACCCTCCTAGCCTCATCCTGTTCCTTATCATCCTACTTCCTCCTACACCTCATCCGTCGTCTATCTCCTTCTCCACCTGCCTCTCTTTCTCCTCTTCCTCTTCCTGCTTCTCTACCTGATCATGCCTACCTCATTCATCCCGCTCCCGAGGCTACCAACGCCGCCGTCACGAAGGCGGTCAACAGCAGCAACATGACTTTCCTAAGCAACCAGCCCCAGCATATGTATAAGGACAGGGCCGCTGGCCTGAGCAGGTTTCACAACGAGTGAGAGCAGCGCGGTAGATCAGCACAGTAGCAACGGCAACAACGAACAACAACACTAATAGCACAACAAGGCATCAGTAACACGTAGCCGGCTGACAGCAGGTTTAGCCAGCCAGCACTAGTAGCGCAGCACTAGAATGCTGGTTGAAACTCGTTTGCACCTCTCGCAGCTTGCTTGAGCAAGCCGTTCTGGACAGAGGAAAACATCACCACCACTGCTGTGACATATTGCTTTGTATTGCATTGGCATTGGGGTATCGCATTGCGTTTTGTCGTATTGCATTGGCTCTCGCCAAGATTTGAATATGTGCTCGTGTGACTACGTGCTCGTTTGAAGATAAGTTGTGGACCGATCTGTGTGCTCGTGTGAATGCATTGCATTGGCTGTCGCCGACCACCCCCCTAACCCCCGACTTGATCTCCCGTGCCCCGAACCCGTAAGTCTTGTAAGATCCCGTGCCCCGACCACTAACCAACGGTGGAAACAATTAGGCCGACGATGCAAGATGGGGAATCTGATGGCGAGGACGACGGCGACGATACCGATAGGAAGTAGCGGAATAAGGGGGCGTGCAGTGTCTAGGAAGAGGGCTTGCGATGGGGAGGTTTTTGGGCTTATGGGGATGATTGGTGAGGATAGGGATGCCGAGGGAGGGGGCCATGGAATCAGGGGGGGGGGGGGTACGCGTGAGGATGATATTGAATAGGTATAAGGTGTTGGGTAGGAGGGTTGAGGATGAGGGCGGATGGCGGGTGAGGGTCGGGAGGGTGAGGGAGGGTGGCTGGGAGTAGCGTTGGGAAACATGGCCGAAGAGGGGGGGGTCAGGTAGATGGGCAAGGAGGAACGGCGGATACTTGAGAAAGGTACGGATGCTTTGTACTAGGAGGGACGACGGGGGAGGAACAGGAATAAGGAGGATTGATGAGGATGTCGGGGAGGGTCGAGGAATGTTGAGGATGGGGTTTGATGACGATGATGACGCTGAGGGGGCGGGCGGGAGGATGAGGACTAGCGACACTGAGCGCGAAGGTGGTGAGGCAATGAAGCAGGGCAGGAGGAACATGGATGATGATGCCGCATGACTAACAGCAATAATATGATGACGCGTGTGAGGCAAATGCATCTGATTTTGGTGACGATGATGACAAGCATGCTGGCAGAGACTCAACATGGAAAAATGTCGCGCTTGTGTAGACTTTACCAGCACATTGCATTTGCTAAACTTACTTTGGGCTTCCTAGGATAAGCGCGCCCTGGGGCCGTGCGCGAGACGCGTGCGAACTGGGCCGCCCAGTGGGTCGCTGTTTAAAATTGGTCCGAATCGTTTAAACTGTTACATGTGCCGAGGGCCCCCCGTCATGCATATTGATTTCATTTTAAGTTAACATCCTGCTGACAAGACATTAACGCGCGCGTAATCACAAGGTAACGGCGCGTCGAAACGCAAGGATCGGTGTCAGAAAATTCCGCCAAGCAAATCACGTTCGCGTCTGACGCCGCTGCAAGCGCATAGTCGCGCCGTGATGCTGCGCGCACTCTCGCGTCGCATCACGGCGCGACTATGCGCTTGCAGCGGTGTCAGACGCGAACGTGATCTGTTTGCGAAATCTTCTGGCACCTCACCTTGCGCTTCGTCGCGTCGGTATGGTGTGACTACGCGCGCACGACAATGTCTTGTGCGCAGGATAGTTAACTTAAAAAGAACTCAATTTGCATAACGAACCTCTCTCGGAACCTACAAAAGTTTAAACGGCGCGGAACAAGTTTAAACAACGACCCACTGGGCGGCCCAATTAGCACGCGCCTCGCGCGCGGCCCCAGGGTGCGCTCATCCTAGGATTCCCAAAGACGCGGGCCTACCCACAGCTGGATGGCCCGTGACGGGATCCCCTGGCAGGAACTTTCCCCTCTTGCCCGTTCTCGGGCCGCTACCCCTGGTGACGCTCCTGTACCGCTCAGGTGTGGATCCACCCCGGTTCGCCGGGGATTATTGTATTGTCCTTCCTTGCGCTTCTCTCGCAGAGGACGCCCCTGTACTTTGTTCAGGTTGCAACTGCGGAGTCGACTGATTCTTTTTTTTTGTGCATATGGACCCTGACTTGAGGGGGCAGTCCAGTATGCGCGTGCCTGGATGTTGATGCGTGCAGACAGTGATAGAGCCTACGGGGCTCTTGACCTTGGTGTGACCCCTGGACAGACGGGCTCTAGACATAGTGGAGCGGTGGGAGTTCCGGACACATCACTTCGAACAGGAAGGAGGCGCAGGCAGTCGAACTTGCCAGTATCCCGTGTGCTGACGGAGTTGTTGACTTGCACCCCTTGAACCCCTGCATACATCGCTGCACAGTGTCACCCTTGGGTCACGAGGAATGCATTTCATAATAACTCTTCACATGAGTATGATGGACACAGGGAGCTCTGGACATCGGTATGTGTTGGGGCCCTTGGGCAGTCAGGAGATGACAGGGACCCACGGCGCACGGCAGTAATGTGTACACGCGTTTTTTTTGCATACGGCAGAGCAGGCTGTTGGTTTTGCCGTGAACTCGGGCACGCGGCAAGTAATGGCTTGCACCCCTGCCTCCGTTCTAGCAAATCCTCCCCCTGAATCCTGCGGCAGGAAGTCGTCTGAACGTGTTCTCCCCTGGCTGAGCCCTTTTCTTGGCTGCTGGTTTACGTTCGTGCCTTCACTTTCGCCAGGCTTGCATTTTGCATTGCGGATCCAGCGTTTTGCTTATATTGCGCATCTCTCTGGGTTTCGTTGCTTAATTTCGCCCTCGCGCCCGGCATGGCGAGTATGCTGGTCAACTTGTCATGCCTCCCGCCCCCGCGTTTTCATTGCCTGCACCGGCGCGGCCTTCGACGTTGACTTGTCCATCGAGGGGTTGCTGTGGAACGGGCCATTGTACGGCGTAGCGATCGATCTTGCGCGCCCGTTAACGAAAAAAAAAGACCCTTTGGGCGCGTCTTGGTGCCTTCTTGGTCCATCTCAGGAGCCGCATTGCATTTGGAAAAACCATTCGAGGCGACCGAGGCGCGCGGCAGCGCCCAAGAGATCTTGGAATTTGGGCCCAGAGCGCAGAGAACAGAAAGTTGTTCAGTAGGGGGAGCGTTTTTTTGTCGAGTGTTCGTTGTCGAGTGCTTCGCCGCCGTTTTTTTGTCGAGTGCTGCCGCCTCCTCCCTCCGCGCAAGGGAGAACACGCCGACCTCTTGCGTGTAGGGGGAGTACGCCGACCTCTGGCGTTGTGGTGTTACGACCCCTGAAACAAATTCCTGGGTCCCTGGGTTCAACATGGATTCGTCCTTCGACCCCGTCCTGCGACCCCGTCCTCGACCCCCATGGGGGTTCTCCTCGTCCTTCGATCCTGGGGCCACCACAAACGACCCCCCCCCCTGGGGACGACCTTCAAGGCGAACGCTCACCTTCAGGGCGAACGCCCGCCTCGGGGGTGCCGACTTCGCGCGCGTGGGTCACGGAGGGCTTCTGAGGCTCGCTTTGGAGGTGTCGGGTTCCGTCCCGGCACTTCCTCAATGCCCCAAGAGGGCCCCGCGATGGCTCCGAGAAAAGTTCCATGAGGCCCCCAGAGGGCCCCGTCAGAACATCCGCAAACATCGCGTCGCAGGTGTTATGTGCGTCTCCTTGGGCCCGCATTGGAGCCCTCTGGGCCCCCATGCCCCGTGCTCTGCGAGAGCTGGAAGAGAGAGAGAGAGAGAGAGAGAGAGAGAGAGAGGAGAAACAAAAATGGAGAGAAAGAGAGAGAGAGAGAGAGAGAGAGAGAGAGAGAGAGAGAGAGAGAGAGAGAGGGAGAGAGAAAAGAGAGAGAGAGAGAGAGAGAAAGAGAGCCAATAACTTCAAGGCTTGGAACTCGTCGAGATTTCAAAAGTGCCCCGCGAAGGCTCTATGTTTCCGAGATGGAGCGTATTCATGTTGGTTCAAGCCGCTCCTGTTTGAACGGCGATCCTGCACACTTACTTGCGTTTTATCACGCACGCGTGCCTCCAGCTTCCTCTCTTCCCAGGGGCAGCCGCGAGAGACATGGGGCGTCCGTCGATCGTCGTCCTGGCGGCCCTCGTCCTCGCCGCCTGGCCCGCCGCATGTGTCGAGATTATGTTCGAGGCGACGCCGAGCCCGACGTGCGAGATTTCGACGTGCACAATTCTTCACGCTTCGCGTATCCCCACCAGCCCATCCCAAAGCAGCCGCCAGGCGAGTTGCCTTGATAAGGGAGGCGCAGCAGCAAGCAATCCAAAAGTGAGCCACATCCGTTTTGGAGGCCCCTTGGGGTCGTCTCTGGCCGTCTTGGGCCATCCTGGGGCTATCTTGGGCCGTCTTGGATGCACCTTGGGCCGCCTTGGAGACATATTGGGGCCATCTTGGGCTCTCTTGGGGCCATCTTGGCCGTCTTGGAGGCCATCTTGGGCGTCTTGGAGGCCACTTGAGCCGTCTTTGGGCCCTCTTAGGGCCGTCTTGGGGGCCGCTGGGGCCGTCTTGGGGCCATATTGGAGCCTCTTGGGGCGCTCTTGGGGGCCTCTTGGGAGCCCTGGAGGGCTTCCTGGGGGCCATCTTGGAGGTGGTCGGTCAAACGAGGGGGGGGGTCCACCGTCTGGCCCCCCCCTCGGGGGCCACGATCCCTGTGAGGGGTGTCCAAAAATAGCCTTCCGAAGCAGCGAAAAAGGACCCTCTAACCGATCGCGGCCGCTCCCGCCCAGGTCCAGGGGAGGGGGTAGGGGGAGGGGTAAACCCCTCCCCGAAGGGGAAGAGGGATTGTGGGAAGTCGTTGGAAGAGGGAAGAAGAATCTCCCTAGACCACCTGTCGCCCAAAGGGCTGGTGGGATTACATGGGTAAAGGGTAGCTATTCAGGCGCACCGACCATTCATGCAACATACACCGGACCCAGCGGGATCCTTGCGTGGGTTCAACATGGATTTATGCCTCTATCCAGCCGACCTGGTTGGTACACACTTGGAGGGTCGTGCCGATTGGTGCTACGGCACTCACAATCTTGCCATGCGCATTCTGAGGCGCAACGACAACGACGAGTACATCACAACCGGCACATGTTGCAGCTCTCACGAGGACAACCAAGTGACCGATGTCACGTCGCAGTGCGCAGACCCGACGCCGAGCCCTACCATGCCCAGTCCAACGCCGAGCCCGACGCCGAGTCCGACGTGCGAGACGTCGACGTACACAATTACATGGGTAACGGGTAGCTATTCAGGCGCACCGACCATTCATACAGCATACACCGGACCCAGCGGGATCCCTGGGTTCAACATGGATTTATGCCTCTATCCAGCCGACCTGGTTGGTACACACTTGGAGGGTCGCGCCGGTTGGTGCTACGGCACTCATAATCTTGCCATGCGCATTATGAGGCGCAACGACAACGACGAGTACATCACAACCGGCACATGTTGCAGCTCTCACGAGGACAACCAAGTGACCGATGTCACGTCGCAGTGCGCAGACCCGACGCCGAGCCCTACCATGCCCAGTCCAACGCCGAGCCCGACGCCGAGTCCGACGTGCGAGACGTCGACGTACACAATTACATGGGTAACGGGTAGCTATTCAGGCGCACCGACCATTCATGCAACATACACTGGACCCAGCGGGGCCCTTGGGTTCAACATGGATTTATGCCTCTATCCAGCTGCCTGCTGCAAATCCCGCCACCGTGCCAACCCAGTTGTCTCGATGGTTTTGCGCGCGGGAGCACGGATTCCCAAGCTTGCGACGTAATGTAATTCGTGGTCTGATGGTGATGGTGATGGTGATGGTGATGGTAAAGAGAATGTGTTGAGGGCGGTGGTGATGATGATGATGATCATGATGACGCTGATGATGTCAAGGAGGAAGAGGAGGAGGAAGAGGAAATCCGTCACATGTGACAGATTTCCGTCTTTTGGAAGTGAGGCCGTGACGCAGAGGCCGGCACCGTCACATGAGACATTTTGGCCGTCTGGGGCCGGACGACGACGTTGACGATCATTGCGCTGATGAGGCCTCGCGGCAGAGGCCGAAACCGCCACATGTGACACCTCGGCCGTCTCGGGGGTGGCGATGACGACGATGATGATGGTGACCATGATGATGATGATGATGATGATGATGATGATGGTGATGCTGATGATGATGATGATGCTGATGCTTTTGTTGTCGGTTTGTTGCCTCTTGTACGTGTGTGTGTGTGTGTGCGTGTGTGCGTGTGTTGGGATCTCGCGATTCAATTCTGAAGCCTCTTGGGAGCAGTTTGGGGGGCTCTTGGGCCTCATTCGGGCTTTTTGGGGGCTATTGGGGCTTCTTGGGGGCCTCTTGGGGGCGTCTTGGGGCTTCTTGGCGGCGTCTTGGGGCTTCCTGGAGGCTTTCGGGGGCGGAAGGCTAGAATTTTCGGTTCGTGGCCCCTCTCTTGGACCTCTCTTGTGGCAGCCTTTGGCGCCTCTTAGACCATATTGGGCGCCTCTTGGGCCGTTTTGGGGCTCTCTTGGGCCGTCTTGGAGCCCTGTTGGAGGCCTCTTGGGCTGTCTTGGGGCGGTCTTGGAGGCTTCTTGTGCCGTCTTGGAGAATCGGGAAGCCGAAAAGGGGAATAAGCCAAAACCATTGAAACAACCAATGGAAAATCAACGATTTTGGCTTCTCGGGCTTCTCTTCGGGCGCCTCTTGGGGCTCTCTTGGGCCGTCTTGGCGGCCTATTGGGCCGTCTTGGGGCCGTCTTGGCGGTCTTGGGGCGATCTTTGGGCGTCTGCTGGCTCTCTTTGGCCGCCTCTTGGGCCGTCTTGGGGCTCTATTGGGCCGTCTTGGGGCTCTCTTGGAGGCCTTTTGGGCCGTCTTGGGGCCGTCTTGGAGGCTTCTTGTGCCTCTTTGAGAATCGGGAAGCCGAAAAGGCGAAGAACCCAAATTCATTGGAAAACCAATAGGAAATCAACGATTTTGGCTTCTCGGGCCTTTCTTCGGACGCCTCTTGGGGCTCTCTTGGGCCGTCTTGGCGGCCTCTTGGGCCGTCTTGGGGCCGTCTTGGGAGTATTGGGGCGATATTTGGGCGTCTGCTGGCTCTCTTGGGCCGCATTGGCGGTCTCTTTGGGCCGTCTTTGGCGCCGCTCAGACCATATTGGGCGCCTCTTGGGCCGTATTGGGGCACTCTTGGGCCATCTTGGGGCCTTCTTGGGGGCCTCTTTGGGCCGTCTTGGGGCGGTTTTGGAGGCTTCTTGCGCCGTCTTTGAGAATCGGGAAGCCGAAAAGGCGAGGAACCCACACTCATTGAAAAACCAATTGGACATCAACTAATTTTGCCCCTCGGACCTCTCTTCGGACGCTTCTTGGGGCTCTCTTGGGCTGTCTTGGCGGCCTCTTGGGCCGTCTTGGAGCCGTCTTGGGAGTCTTGGGGCGATCTTTGGACTCCTGCTGGCTTTCTTGGGCCGTCTTGGCGGCCTCTTTGGGCACTCTTAGCCCATCTTGAAACGAATATGTGGCATTTCTCGAGGGGTTGTGGCCTCGGGAGGGGGGCCGACGCATGCAGCCCGGTGTAACGAGAGGGGGGGGGTCCCTTTTATTTTTGTGATTTTTCTTTTTTTTATTATATTTTTTTTTTTTTTTTTTTTTTTTTTTTTTTTTTTTTTTTTTTTTTTGTTTTTTCTTTTGTTATTTTTTTTTTTTTTTTTTCTTTTTTGTTTTTTTTTTTCTATTTTTATTTTTTTTTTTTTTTTTTTTTTTTTTTTTTTTTTTTTTTTTTTTTTTTTTTTTTTTTTTTTTTTTTTTTTAGTTCTTTTTTTTTTTTTTTTTTTTTCTTTTTCTTTTTTTTTTTTCTTTTTTTTTTATTCTTTTTGTTTTTTTTTTTTTTTTTTTTTAGAGGATTTTCAGAAACCCTACCAGACCAACACTTGGCATTCTTGCACGCCTCAACGTGCCAGGGGGCACGGTGGCGGATCCAGCTGACCTGGTCGGTGCACACTTGGAGGGTCGCGCCGATTGGTGCCGCGGCACTCGTAATCTTGCCATGCGCATTATGAGGCGCAACGACAACGACGAGTGCATCACAACCGGCACATGTTGCAGCTCTCACGAGGACAACCAAGTGACCGATGTCACGTCGCAGCGCGCAGACCCGACGCCGAGCCCTACCGCGACGCCACCCGCAGCGTCTGCAGCCGGTGATCCACATTTGCAAAACATATACGGCGAGAGGTTCGACTTGATGAAGCCTGGTAAGGTGACACTTATCAACGCCCCACGTGGAAAGCGAGTCGAAGTCGCGCTGCTTGCGGTAGAAGCTGACGCGCGCCGCCTGGGCGGGAACTGTGCCGACATGTACTTCACGAGCGTGAACATCACAGGGGCGTGGGCGGACAAGCTGCAGGCTGGCGGTATCCGGTTCGACGCCGACGGCGCTCAGAGCCACAAGGTGCCGATGTGGACGAGTTTCGGGCCGCTGGCGGTCAAAGTCGCCCACGGGCGAACGGAGGAGAGGATCAGGTACTTGAACCTCTTCGTCAAGCACCTTGGGCATGCCGGCTTTGCCGTCGGAGGGTTATTGGGGGAAGATGATCACACGGGGGTGGCGAGGATCCCGAGGGAATGCCGCAAAACAATTTTTCTTCGCAAGGTGAGCCGGACCAGCGTGGGGGCTGAGCTGGCCTCGGCGGCGATCGCAAGCTGAGTCGGCCTCCTTGGCCATCGGGCACTTGACTTGCCAGCTTTCGAAGATGGCTTCTTGGGTTTTCCATGTTTTCGTAGTTGCTCGCTGGCGGTTCGTTCTCAATGCGGCGTGTGCAGTTTCGACGAGGCCGTTTCCATTTGTGGTGCGCGAACTACGTCCTTCTGCGATCGCGCGTGGCGTTCGAGCACGCGCGCGCTTGCCCATTCAGGCCGCTGTGCAGTTCGATACTTCTGTTTTCCCAGCTTGCGTGTGCACGCCCGTTCTTGTCACGCTTGCATCCTTAGCGCTCTGTGTGCATATGCCTGTTCGTTCTGGCCGTTATCATCTGTGAGCGCGCTGCAAAAAAAAAATTGCGGGGCGCGCGCGGCCTCCGCGCGCGGTCGGACCTCGCCCGGCCCGACCCGACTTTGCATTCTCAGCGCTCGCGCGCGTGCCGCACAGCGCTCGCACTTCTTCTGGTAGACTCTTTGCTGGGCGGGCCCGAGGCATCGTGCGTTGTCAAAGCCTTCGAAGCATCTGGTTGTCAAAGCTTGCGGCCCAGCGCCGCGACCCTGAACGGACGTCGACGAAGACCAGGGGGAGGAGGAGGAGAGGAAGAGGAGGAGGAGGGGGGGTAGGGAGCGTTCGGGGTCAGAGCGGGGGGGATGGGGATGGAGGGGGACGTAGGTGGACAAGGGGGGGGAGGAAAAAGGGGGAGGAGGAGAACGAGGAGGAGGAGGAGGAGGAGAAGGGGGAGGCGGAGGGGGGGGCGGAGAGAGGAGGGGGGAGGGAGGAGGCGGAGAGAGGAGGGGGGGAGGGAGGGGGAGGGGGGAGGGAGGAGGGAGGATGGAGGAGGGAGGAGGGAGGAGGGAGGAGGAGGAGGATGAGGACGACGAACGCTCGGGAGGAGGAGGAGGAGGAAGGGGGAGGGGGATGACGAGGAGAAGGATGTTGAGGAGGCGGAGGCGTGCAAGGGGTGCAAGTGCGCGGCACGTCTGCGCCCTCGACTGCCGGCGCCAGAAGCCTCGGCACAGCTTGGCTTCGAGCAGCTTCCGCTGCTCACAATCGAACTGACACGCGTATCCGATCCGAAACGGCCGCGCCCCGCCGCGGAGAACCTTTGAACGTTCGTACTTCTGTACCTTTGCACTGCTGTACTTTTGTATTCGTGTACGTTCGTACGTCTGTACTTGCGTACTGTGGTCCATGTGTACTTTGATACGTTTGTTCTTTTGTACTCTTGTATTTTTGTACCCTTGTACTTTTGTACCTTTGTACGTTGTGCATTTATACTTTTCATTTTTTGTATTTTTGAATTTTTTGTTTTTTGTACTTCTGTATTGTTTGTACTTTTGCTCTTTTGTACGTTTGTAGATTTTGTACGTTTGTAGTTTTGTGTTTCTGTACCTTTGTACATCTGTACCGCTGTACTCCTGTACTTTTGTACTCCTGTACTTTTGCACGTTTGTACGTTTGTACTTTTGTACCTTTGTACCGTTATTATTTTGTACTTTCGTACCCTTGTACATTTGAATATCTGTACCTTTGTACTTTTGTACTTTTGTTTTTTTTTTGTACTTCTGTACTTCTGTACCTCTGTACTTTTGTACTTTTGTACTGTTGTACCTTTGTACCTTTGTACCTTTGTCTTTGTGTACCTTTGTACTTTTGCACTTTTGTACTTTTGTACTTTTGTTATTTTGTACATGTCTACTTTGCCCCTTAGGGTTCGCCCGCCCGACCCGACCCGACCCGCCCGTTAGGGTCCGCCCGCCCGACCCGACTCGACCCGCCCGCCCGACCCGCCCGGCCCGCCCGTTAGGGTTTTCGCGTGCCAATTCGATGGGGCTCCACATTGAATGTCCCGCCCGCCCGACCGTCAGGGTCCGCCCGCCTGACCCAACCGGGGCCGCCCGTTAGGGTCCGCTCGCGCGACCCGACCCGACCCGCCCGCCCGACCCGCCCGAGTCGCTCGTTAGAGCTCTCGCGCGTGAACGCGATTGCGCCCCGCACTTTCCGCCCGCTCGCCCGTTAGGGTCTGCCCGTTCGACCCGGCCCGACCCGCCCGTTAGAGTCCGCCCGCCCGACCTGATTCGACCCGCCCGCCCGGCCCGCCCGGCCCGCCCGCTATGGTTTTCGCGCGTCAATTCGATTGCGCTCCACACTTTAATGCACCGCCCGTCCGCCCGTTGGGGCCCGCCTGCCCGACCCGACCCGACCCGCCCGTTATGGCCCGCCCGTCCGACCCGACCCGGCCCGCCCGCCCGGCCCGCCCAGCCCGCCCGTTAGGGTTCTCGCGCGTCAATTCGATTGCGCCCCGCACTTATGCCCCGCCCGCCCGCCCGTTAATAGGGTCCGCCCGCCCGATCCGACCCGGCCCGCCCGCGAAGGCCCGCCAGCCCAGCCCGGCCCGACGCGCCCGCCCGGCCTGCCCGATAGGGCTCTCGCGCGTGAATTCGATTGCGTTCCACACACTTTAATGCCCCGCCCGCCCGCTCGCAAGGGCCCGCCCGCCCGACCCGACCTGGCCCGCCCGTTAGGGCCCGCCCGCCCGACCCGACCAGACCCGCCCGCCCGGCCCGCCCGTTGCGGTTCTCGCGCGTCAAGTCGATTGCGCTCCGCACATTTTCATACCCCGCCCGCCCGGCCGTTAGGGCCTGCCCGCCTGGTCCGACCCGACCCGCCCGTTAGGGTCCGCCCGCCCGACCCGACCTGACCCGCCCGCCCGACCCGCTTGTTAGAGTTCTCGCGCGTCAGGTCGATGGCGCACCACACCTTAATGTACCGCCCACCCGCCCCTGGGGATTTCCTATGGGAGCCATCCAAGATCCCGGTTTTCTTTTGGATTTCCTATGGAACCAATCCAAGATGCCAGTTTTCTTTTGGATTTCCCATGGAAGCACCCCAAGATGCCGGTTTCCCTTTGGATTTCCCATGGAAGCACTCAAGATCCCGGTGTTCCTTTGGATTTCCTATGGAAGCAATCCAAGATGCGGTTTTTTTTTTCGTACGGAAGCAATCCAAGATCCCGGTTTTCTGTTGGATTTCTCATGGGAGCACCCCAAGATCCCGGTTTTCCTTTGGATTTCCTATGGAAGCAATCCAAGATCCAGATTTTCTTTTGGATTTTCCAATGGAAGCAATCCAAGATCCCGGTTTTCTGTGGGATTTCCTATGGAAGCAATCAAAGATGCCGGTTTTCTTTTGGAATTCGTATGGAAGCATTCCGCTATCCCGGTTCTTTTTTGGACTTTCCTATGGAAGCAATCCAAGATCCCGGTTGTCATTTGGATTTCCTGTGGAACCAATCCAAGATGCCGGTTTTCCATTGGATTTCCGACGGAAGCACCCCAGGATTCCGTTTTTCTTATATCCTATGGAAGCAATCCAAGATGCCGGTTTTCTTGTGGATTTCCTATGGAAGCGCCCGAAGATTCAGTTGTCTTTTGGATTTCCTGCGGAAGCAATCCAAAATCCCGGTTTTCTTGTGGATTTCCTGTGGAAGCAATCCAAGATCCCGGTTCTGTTTTGGATTTCTTGTGGAAGCAATCCAAGATCCCGGTTTTCTTTTGGATTTCCTGTGGAAGCACCCCAAGATCCCGGTTTTCTTTTGGATTTTCCTATGGAAGCAATCCAAGATCCCGGTTTTCTGTTGGATTTCTCATGGGAGCACCCCACGATCCCGGTTTTCTTTTGGATTTCTTATGGAAGTAATCCAAGATCCCGGTTGTTTTTCCCAACCATCCTGTGGTGTTGGGTCCTCGTTTTGAAGAGACGGTGCCCCGCGTTCTCCTTCCTCCCGCTGCCCCCTCCCTCCTGCCATCATCATCATCACCATCATCTTCGTCATCATCATCATCGTCATCATCATCATTATCATCATCATTATCATCATCATTCCTCTCCTCTCCTCTCCTCTCCTCTCCTCTTCTCCTCTTCTCTTCACCCACCCAGTACACTGTTTCGCGGCTCCATAGGGAGCTCCACCGAAGGCCCCAGTGCCCGCGGCCGCATGCGTCACCCACACATATTTCGGCACACCCCTCACACGTTTCGTGGCTCCATAGGGAGCTCCACCGAAGGCCCCAGTGGCCGCGGCCGCATGCGCCACCCACACCCAATTCGGCACACCCCTCACACGTTTCGTGGCTCCATAGGGAGCTACACCGAAGGCCCCAGTGGCCGCGGCCGCATGCGTCACCCACACCCATTTCGGCACACCCCTCACACGTTTCGTGGCTCCATAGGGAGCTCCACCGAAGGCCCCAGTGCCCGCGCCCGCATGCGCCACCCACACCCATTTCGGCACACCCCTCACACGTTTCGTGGCTCCATAGGGAGCTCCACCGAAGGCCCCAGTACCCGCGCCCTCATGCGTCACCCACACCCAATTCGGCACACCCCTCACACGTTTCGTGGCTCCATAGGGAGCTCCACCGAAGGCCCCAGCGCCCGCGCCCGCATGCGTCACCACCCGCACCCAATTCGGCACCCCCCTCACACGTTTCGTGGCCCCATAGAGAGCTGCACCGAAGGCCCTCAGTGCCGCCGCCCGCATGCGTCACCCCCACCCATTTCGGCACACCCCCCGCATTTCTCGCACGGCAGGGTCATCACCACGGTGGCGTGCCAGGGGCGCACCATGCGCGAAGGCGACGGGGCGGGGAACGGCGCTCCGGGGGCGGCCAGACCTCCGGGGCGCGAGCAGTCCGCGGCCAGACCATCTCTCGGTCCTGTGGACTCTCGCCCTGGGCCGTCGGCTGCCCGGCGCGCTGCTCCTTCGGTCGACGTCGCCCAGGCGTGATCCTGGATTGCGGCCGCCACGAGGTAGGGAACGGCAAGAAGGAGGACGACGACTGGTGGCTGGAGCTCTACGTGCTGCTCTCGCGCGCCACGCGCCACGAGGTCCTCCTGCTCATGCGGGCGCCGCGCATCGAGTTCTTCCTGGCAGGGCCGCCGCAGGGCTTGCGGAAGCAGCTGGAGCAGTTTGCGGCGCGCACGAAGCGGTGCAGGAGGGAAGCGACGGCCCTCGCCAGGGTGCTCGGCTTCACCGAGTTCATCCGCGAGGCCTGACCTGAGGAGCGTCTCCCCCGAGCCGCGCCTTCTCTCGACTGCCCGACTAATTGTTTGGCCTCGCGCCGCGGACGACCCGCGCGCGTCGCTGGGACCCTCTCGGGGCGACCGGCGCGCGTCGCGGGAACTCCGCGCTGCGGGGGGCCCGGCGCCTCGTTCGCCCGTCGTCGCTCTGCCCAGCGGTCAGAGACTTGCCCGCTATCAGCCAGCCAGTTTGCTAGTCAGCTCTCTCTGCTTCGCGCAGCGGACGACCCGCGCGCGTCGCTGGGACCCCGCCCGGGGCGACCAGCGCGCGTCGCGGGGACTCCGCGCTGCGCTGCGCCCGCAGCCTTGGATTTTGGAGTGCGCGGGCAAAGAGGAAGGAAAAGAAGAGCCGAAAGCGGGCGCGATCCTCGCAAGAGGCGTGCCGACATGGGCGTTGCGACGTGCGGACGCTTCCGTCGGGGTTCCCGCGGAAGCTGCCTGCGGCGGCCACGCCCAGTGTCACGTGTGTTCGGACAGGCATGCTCGACACTTACACTAGGCGTTTCCATGATCGCATTCATGCAAATATATTCACTCGCGCGCAGACCCATTCATACTCAGATTCCCTCGCGCTCTGAATCACCCGCGTTCTTTCTCTCGTAATCAGATCTATCGTATTCCTTTGCGTTGTGTACCCCGCCGCATTTCGGCGCACCCCTCGTGCGGTTCGTGGCCCCATAGGGAGCGCCACCGAAGAAGATACTTACAATTGCGATACTCGCAACTGCATATGGTTGGGTCTTTCGCCAGGATAATTTTGGATTTCCTAGGGAAGCACCCCACAATCCCGGTTTTCCGTTGGATTTCCTATGGAAGCACCCCAAGATCTTGGTTTTCTTTTGACTTTCCTATGGAAGCAGTCCACGATCCCAGTTTTCCTTTGGATTTCCCATGGAAGCAATCCAAGATCCCGGTTTTCCTTTGGATTTCCTATGGCAGCACCCCGAGATGTTATATATATATATATATATATATATATATATATATATATTAAATAAAACAAAAAAGCTCATGTAAGTAATCCAAGATCCTGGCTTTCCTTTGGAATTCCTATGGAAGCACCCCAGGATCCCGGTTTTCCTTTGGATTTCCTATGGAAGGAATCGAACATCCCGTTTGTTTTTTGGATGTCCTATGGAACCAATCCAAGATTTCAGTTTTCTTTTGGATTTCCTATGGAAGCACCCCAAGATCCCGGTTTTCTTTTGAATTTTCCATGGGAGCGATCCAAGATCCCGGTTTCCCTTTGGAATTCCTATGGAAGCACCCCAAGATTCCAGTTTTCTTTTGGATTTCCTATAGAAGCGATCCAAGATGCCGGTTTTCTTTTGAATTTCCTATGGAAGCAATCCAAGATCCCGGTTTTCTTTTGGATTTCCTATGGAAGCAATCCAAGATCCCGGTTGTTTTCCCAAACCATCCTGTGGTGATGGGTCATCGTTTTGAAGAGACGGTGCCCCGCGTCTCCTCTCCTCTCCTCTCCTCCTCCTCCCCCTCCTCCTCCCCCCCCCCCCTCTTCCTTGCGTTTCACCCACCCAGTGCAGCGCTTCGTAGCCCCCATAGGAGCTCCTCCGAATGGCCCCCAGAGCCCGCGCCCGCATGCAGGTTTTTTTGTTTATTTTATTTTTTTTTTTTTTTTTTTTTTTTTCTTTATTTTTTTTTTTTTCCAAAAAACCCACGTCCTCCCGGCTCACCCCTCACACGCTTTGTGGCTTCATAGGGGAGCTCCACCAAGGCCCCAGCGCCCGCACCCGCAGTGCGTTCACCACACCATTTCGGCACACCCTCACACGCTTCGTGGCTCCATAGGGAGCCCACCGGTAGGCCCCAGTGCCCGCGCCCGCATGCGTCGCCCACACCCATTTCGGGCAACACCCGCCTATAGGAGGACTCCGTTTCGTGGCTCCATAGGGAGCTCCACCGAAGGCCCCAGCGCCCGCGCCCGCATGCGTCAGCCACACCCATTTCGGCACACCCTCACACGCTTCGTGGCTCCATAGGGAGCTCCGCCGAAGGCCCCAGTGCCCGCGCCCGCATGCGTCACCCACACCCATTTCGGCACACCCCTCACACGTGTCGTGGCTCCATAGGGAGCTCCTCCGAAGGCCCCAGTGCCCGCGCCCGCATGCGTCACCCACACCCATTTCGGCACACCCCTCACACGTTTCGTGGCTGCATATGGAGCTCCACCGAAGGACCCAGTGCCCGCGCCCGCATGCGTCACCCACACCCATTTCGGCACACCCCTCACACGTTTCGTGGCTCCATAGGGAGCTCCACCGAAGGCCCCAGTGCCCGCGGCCGCATGCGTCCCCCACACCCATTTCGGCACACCCCTCACACGATTCGTGGCTCCATAGGGAGCTCCACCGAAGGCCCCAGTGCCCGCGGCCGCATGCGTCCCCCACACCCATTTCGGCACACCCCTCACACGTTTCGTGGCTCCATAGGGAGCTCCACCGAAGGCGCCAGTGCCCGCGCCCGCATGCGTCACCCACACCCATTTCGGCACACCCCTCACACGTTTCGTGGCTCCATAGGGAGCTCCACCGAAGGCCCCAGTGCCCGCGGCCGCATGCGTCCCCCACTCCCATTTCGGCACACCCCTCACACGTTTCGTGGCTCCATAGGGAGCTCCACCGAAGGCCCCAGTGCCCGCGGCCGCATGCGTCACCCACACCCATTTCGGCACACCCCTCACACGTTTCGTGGTTCCATAGGGAGCTCCACCGAAGGCCCCAGTGGCCGCGGCCGCATGCGTCACCCACACCCATTTCGGCACACCCCTCACACGTTTCGTGGCTCCATAGGGAGCTCCACCGAAGGCCCCAGTGCCCGCGCCCGCATGCGTCAGCCACACACATTTCGGCACACCCCTCACACGCTTCGTGGCTCAATAGGGAGCTCCACCGAAGGCCCAGTGCCCTCGCCCACCATGCGTCAGCCACGACCAGGTCGGCACGCCCTCACGGTTCCGTCTTTTGGCCCCATAGGGAGCCTTCCGCCGAAAAAAGGTCCAGTGGCGTTGCCGCTATGCATCCGCACACCATTCGGCACACCCCTCACACGTTTCTTGGCCCCATAGTGAGCTCCACCGAAGGCCCCAGTGGGTGTGCCCGCATGCGTCCCGCACACCCATTTCGGCGCACCCCTCGTACGTTTCGTGGCCCCGTAGGGGGCTCCACCGAGAAGATTTTCACAATTGCAGTATTCACAATTGCATATGGTTGGGTCCTTCGCCAGGATAATTTTGGATTTCCTATGGAAGCAATCCAAGATGCCGGTTTTCTTTTGGATCTCCCGCGGAAGCAATCCAAGATGCCGGGTTTCTGGTGGAATTCCTATGGAAGCAATCCAAGATCCTGGTTTTCCTTTGGATTTCCTATGGGAGCACCCCAAGATCCCGGTTTTCCCTTTCTGGATTTCCCATGGAAGCAATCCAAGATCCCGGTTTTCCTTTGGTTTTCCAATGGAAGCACCCCAAGATCCCGGTTTTCCTTTGGAATTCCGTATGGGAGCAATCCAAGATGATGGTTTTCTTTCAGGATTTCCGATGGAACCAATCCAAGATCCCGGTTTTCTTGTGGATTTCCTATGGAACCACCCCACCTTCCGGGTTTTTTGGATTTCCCATGGAAGCAATCCAAGAGCCCGGTTTTCCTTTGGATTTCCCATGGAAGCAATCCAAGATCCAGGTTTTCCTTTTGATTTCTTTTGGAAGCGATCCAAGATCCCAGTTTTCCTTTGGATTTCCTATGGAACTAATCCAAGGTCCCGGTTTTCTTGAAGATTTCCGATGGAAGCACCCCAAGATCCCGGTTTTCTTTTGGATGTCCCATGGAAGCAATCCAAGATCCCGGTGTTCCTTTGGACTTCCTATGGAAGCAATCTAAGATCCAAGTTTTCTTTTGGATTTCCGATGGAAGCAATCGAAGATGCCTGTTTTCCTTTGGATTTCTCATGGAAGCATCCCAAGATGCCGGTTTTCTTTTGGATTTCGTATGGAAGCAATCCAAGATCCTGGTTTTCTTTTGGATTTCCTATGGAAGCAATCCAAGATCCCGGTTTTCTGTTGGAATTCCCATGGAGGCAATCCAAGATCCCAGTTTTCCTTTGGATTTCCTATGGAAGCATCCCAAGATCCCGGGTTTCTTTTGGAATTTCTATGGAAGCAATCCAAGATGTTGGTTTTTCTTTTGGATTTCCTGCGGAAGCACCCCAAGATCCCGGTTTTCTTTTGGATTTTCCTATGGAGGCAATCCAAGATCCCGGTTTACCTTTGGATTTCCTATGGAAGCATCCCAAGATCCCGGTTTTCTTTTGGATTTCCTATGGAAGCATTCCAAGATCCCGGTTTTCTTTGGGATTTCTTATGGAAGCAATCCAAGATCCTGGCTTCCTTTGGTTTTCCTATGGGAGCACCCGAAGATCCCGGTTCTTTATGGATCTCCTATGGAAATAATCAAAGATCCGGGTTTTGCTTTGGATTTCCTATGGAAGCACCCCAAAATCCCAGTTTTCTTGTGGATTTCCCATGGAAACACCCCAAGATCCCGGTTTTCTTTTGGATTTCCAATGGAAGCACCCCAAGATGCCGGTTTGCTTTTGGATTTCCCATGGAAGCAATCCAAGATCCCGGTTTTCCTTTGGACTTCCTATGGAAGCACTCGATCCCGGTTTTCTTTTGGATTTCCTATGGAAGCACCCCAAGATCCCGGTGTTCTTTTATGGAAGCACCCCAAGATCCCGGTTTGCTTTTGGATTTCTTATGGAAGCAATCCCAGATCCCAGTTTTCCTGTGGATTTCCGATGGAAACACCCCAAGATCCCGGTTTTCCTTTGGATTTCCCATGGAAGCAGCCCAAGATCCCGGTTTCCTTTTGGATTTCCTACGGAAGCAATCCAAAATCCCGGTTTTCCTTTGGATATCCTATGGAAGCACCCCAAGATCCCGGTTTTCTTTTGGATTCCTTGTGGAAGCAGCCCAATATCGCGGTTTTCCTTTTTGGATTTCTTATGGAAGTTGTCCAAGATCCCAGTTTTCCGTTGGATTTCTTCAGGAGACAATCCAAGATCCCGGTTTTCTTTTGGATTTCCCATGGAAGGAGCCCGCGATGCCAGTTTTCGTTTGGATTTCTTAGGAAGCAATCCAAGATCCCGGTTCTCTTTTGGATTTCCGATGGAAGTTGTCCAAGATTCCGGTTTTCCGTTGGATCCCTTCAGGAACCAATCCAAGATCCCAGTTTTTTTTTGGAATTCGTATGGCAGCAGCCCAAGATCCAGTTTTTTTTCATTTATAAGCAATCCAAGATCCCGGTTGTCCTTTGGATTTCTTATGGAAGTTGTCCAAGATCCCGGTTTCCTTTTGGATTTCCTAAGGAACCAATCCAATCTCCCGGTTTTCCTTTGGATTTCCAATGGAAGAACCCCAAGATCTTGGTTTTCTTTTGGATTTCCTATGGAAGCACCCCAAGATCCCGGTATTCCTTTGGATTTCCGGTGGAAGCATTCCAAGGTCCCAGTTTTCCTGAAACCAGTCAAAGATCCCGGTTTTCCTTTGGATTTCTTATGGAAGCCCTCCAAGATCCCGGTTTTCCTTTGCATTTCCTAAGCAAGATTTTGGTTTTCCTTTGGATTTCTTAAGGAACCAATCCAAGATCCCGATTGTCCTTTGGATTTCCGGTTTCCATTTGGATTTCCTAAGGAAGCACTCCAAGATCCCGGTTTTCCTTTGGATTTTTTAGGGAAGCAGCCTAAGATCCCGGTTTTCCTTCGGATTTTTTTGGAAGCAATCCACGGTTCTTGGTTTCCCTTGGATTCCCCATGGAAGCACCCCAAGATCCCGGTTTGCCTTTGGGCTTCCTGGATTTCCTAAGGAAGCAATCCAAGATCCCGGCCAGTTTCCCTTTGGATTTGTCATGCAATTAATCCAAGATCCCGGTTTTCATTTGGATTCCCTATGGGATCAGTCCAAGATCCGGGTATTCATATGGATATCCTAAGGGACAATTCCAAGATCCCGGTTTTCCTTTCCTTTTTTTTTTTTTTTTTTTTTTTTTTTTTTTTTTTTTTTTTTTTTTTTTTTTTTTTTTTTTTTTTTTTTTTTTTTTTTTTCCCAACCATCCTGTGGTGTTGGGTCCTCGTTTTGAAGAGACGTCGCCCCGCGTTCCTTCCTTCCCGCTGCCCCCTCCCTCCTCCCATCTTCATCATCATCGTCATCACCCATTTCGGCACACCCCTCACACGTTTCGGTGCGACCCCATAGGTAAGCTCCAACGTAGGTGCCCAGTGGCTGTGCCCGCTGCGTCACCGCCACTCACACTCCTCATTCTGGCACACCCCTCACAATCGGTTTTCGTGAGCCCTATGGGGGCTCCACCGAAGGTCCCAGTGGTTGTGCCCGCATGCGTCCCGCACCACAACAATTTCGGCCACACCCCGCATCCACGTTTAGGACCCATTCGGGAGCTCGTGTGGTGTGTTCGGTTCCAGTGGGGTGTGCACCGCATGCCGTCCCGCCACAACCCATTTCGGCACACCCCTCACACGTTTCGTGGCCCCATAGGGAGCTCCGCCGAAGGTCCCAGTGGGTGTGCCCGCATGCGTCCCGCACGCCCAATTCGGCACACCCCTCACACGTTTCGTTGCCCCATAGGGAGCTCCACCGAAGGTCCCAGTGGGTGTGCCCGCATGCGTCCCGCACACCCATTTCGGCACACCCCTCACACGTTTCGTGGCCCCATCGGGTGCTCCTCCGAAGGTCCCAGTGGGTGTGCCCGCATGCGTCCCGCACACCCATTTCGGCACACCCCTCACACGTTTCGTGGCCCCACAGGGAGCTCCACCGAAGGCCCCAGTGCTGCCGTCCGCATGCGTCCCGCACACCCATTTCGGCACACCCCTCACACGTTTCGTGGCCCCAACGGGAGCTCCACCGAAGGCCCCAGGGCTGCCGTCCGCATGCGTCCCGCACACCCATTTCGGCACACCCCTCACACGTTTCGTGGCCCCACAGGGAGCTCCACCGAAGGCCCCAGTGCTGCCGTCCGCATGCGTCCCGCACACTCATTTCGGCACACCCCTCACACGTTTCGTGGCCCCATAGGGAGCTCCACCGAAGGTTCCAGTGGGTGTGCCCGCATGCGTCCCGCACACCATTTCGGCACACCCCTCACACGTTTCGTGGCCCCATAGGGAGCTCCACCGAAGGTCCCAGTGGGTGTGCCCGCATGCGTCCCGCACACTCATTTCGGCACACCCCTCACACGTTTCGTGGCCCCATAGGGAGCTCCACCGAAGGTTCCAGTGGGTGTGCCCGCATGCGTCCCGCACACCATTTCGGCACACCCCTCACACGTTTCGTGGCCCCATAGGGAGCTCCACCGAAGGTCCCAGTGGGTGTGCCCGCATGCGTCCCGTCGTCTCTCTGCCCCAGCGGCAAGAGCCTTGCCCGCTATCAGCCAGCCAGCTAACTCTATTTGCTCCGCGCAGTGGACGACCGCGCGCGTCGCTGGGACCCCTCCTGGGCGACCTGCGCGCGACGCGGGGACTCCGCGTTGCGCTGCGCCCGCAGCCTTGGACTTTTGAGTGCGCGGGCAAAGAGGGAGTAAAGGAAGGGGAGGAAGCGGGCGCGATCCTCGCGGGGGGGCGCGCCGACATTGGCGTCGCGGCGCGCGGGCGATGCCGTCGGGGAGTCCCGGGGAAGCTCCTTGCGGCGGCCACGCCCAGCGTCACGAGTACTCAGAGGCAGACATTGTCAAACTATTGACATTCATACACAATTGCGCCACGCTTTGTCATATTCGCATTCATGCACGTCGACTCGTTCGCACGCAGATTCATTCACAGTCAGACGCACGCGCGCAGATTCACCCGCGCTCAGTCTCCCTACGTACTCAGATCAATCGTTTTCGTTCGCGTTGTGTACCACGACACTCATGTCGGCACACCCCTAGCACGGTTCGTTGCCTCATAGGGATCGCCACCGAAAAAGTGAATCACTATTGCGGTACTCACACCTGTATATGGTTGGGTCCCTCGTCAGGCTAATTTTTTTTTTTTTTTTTTTTTTGCAATGGATTATCGCCGTGGACGACAGGACGTCCATGTCGAGAGGAAAAAATAAGAAAAGTGTTGATTTTGTATCGTTTTTTACAGGTTAGGATGGGACCACCCGGATGCGGCCCCTATCTGCCGGCCTGAGGGGGGAGTAGGAGTATATTCTAATAAGGAATAAGGAGTAGGAGTAGGAGTAGTAGTAGTAGTAGTAGTAGTAGTAGTAGTAGTAGTAGTAGTAGTAGTAGTAGTAGTAGTAGTCGTAGTCGTAGTCGTAGTCGTAGTCGTAGTCGTAGTCGTAGTCGTAGTCGTAGGTCGTAGTCGTAGTCGTAGTCGTAGTCGTAGTCGTAGTCGTAGTCGTAGTCGTAGTCGTAGTCGTAGTCGTAGTCGTAGTCGTAGTCGTAGTCGTAGTCGTAGTCGTAGTCGTAGTCGTAGTCGTAGTCGTAGTCGTAGTCGTAGTCGGAGTCGGAGTCGGAGTCGTAGTCGTAGTCGTAGTCGTAGTCGTAGTAGCTGGAGCAGGAGGAGGTTGTAGGTTGCGGCGGGGTCTCATGGTGCCCGCCGTGTCTCAGGATCTGAGGAAACCGAGGAGGAAGAGGAGGGGGAGGAAGAGGAAGAGGAGGACCCTCTGCTGGCGGCGGCGGAGGCGTGATCGACAACGCGCTCGGCTTCGCGGACGAGAACGACGCCGCCGCCTCGGTGCTCGCTGCATTTGCGCCAGCCCTCGTGTTGACAGACACCTCTCGGCCCCCATGTCCTTTCACTCTTCGGAAGAAGGGGCTCGGGGCCTCCCAAGCGGCGCGGTGACTACACCGTCGGGTGAGTCAGAGGTGATCTGGTTTGAGCGGATTGTTTTTCCCAACCATCCTGTGGTGTTGGGTCCTCGTTTTGAAAGCACAGCGCCCCTCGTTCCCACCTTCCCGCTGCCCCCCTCCCGGTGGGTGTGCCCGCATGCGTCCCGCACACCCATTTCGGCACACCCCTCACACGCTTCGTGGCCACATAGGGAGCTCCACCGAAGGCCCCAGTGGGTGTGCCCGCATGCGTCCCGCACAACCATTTCGGCACACCTCTCACACGCTTCGTGGCCCCATAGGGAGCTCCACCGAAGGTCCCAGTGGGTGTGCCCGCATGCGTCCCGCACACCCATTTCGGCAGACCCTCACACGTTTCGTGGCCCATAGGGAGCTCCGCGAGGTCCAGTGGGTGTGCCCGCATGCGTCCCCGCCATTCATTTCGGCACACCCCTCACACGTTTCGTGGCCCCATAAGGAGCTCCGCCGAAGGTCCCAGTGTGGTGTGCCCGCATGCGTCCGCACACCCATTTCGGTACACCCTTCACACGTTTCGTGGCCCCATAGGGAGCTCCACCGAAGGTCCCAGTGGGTGTGCCCGCATGCGTCCCGCACACCCATTTCGGCACACCCCTCACACGTTTCGTGGCCCCATAGGGAGCTCCACCGAAGGTCCCAGTGGGTGTGCCCGCATGCGTCCCGCACACCCATTTCGGCACATCCGTGGCCCCATAGGGAGCTCCACCGAAGGTCCCAGTGGGTGTGCCCGCATGCGTCCTGCACGCCCATTTCGGCACACCCCTCACACGTTTCGTGGCCCCATAGGGAGCTCCACCGAAGGTCCCAGTGGGTGTGCCCGCATGCGTCCCGCACGCCCATTTCGGCAGACCCCTCACACGGTTCGTTGCCCCCTAGGGAGCTCTGCCGAAGGTCCCAGTGGGTGTGCCCGCATGCGCCCCGCACACAAATTTCGGCAGACGCCTCGCACGTTTCGTGGCCCCGTAGGGAGCTCCACCGAAGGTTCCACTGGGTGTGCCCGCATGCGTCCTGCACACCCATTTCGGCACACCCCTCACACGTTTCGTGGCCCCATAGGAGCTCTGCCGAAGGTCCCAGTGGGACAGTCCGCATGCGTCCCGCACACCCATGTCGGCCCACCCCTCACACGTTTCGTGGCCCTATAGGGGCTGCGCCGGAGGTGACAGTGGCACAGTCCGCATGCGTCCCGCCATTCATTTCGGCCCACCCCTCACACGTTTCGTGGCCCCACAGGAGCTCCGCCGAAGGTTTCCGTGGCACAGTCCGCATGCGTCCCCGTCATTCATGTCGACGCACCCCTCACACGCTTCGTGGCCCCATAGGAGCTCCGCCGAAGGTCCCAGTGGCACAGTCCGCATGCGTCCCCGCCATTCATTTCGGCCCACCCCTCACACGCTTCGTGGCCCCATAGGAGCTCTGCCGAAGGTCTCCGTCACACGCTTCGTGGCCCCATAGGAGCTCCGCCGAAGGTCCCCGTGGCATAGTCCGCACGCGTCCCCGCCATTCATTTCGGCACATCCCTCACACGTTTCGTGGCCCCATAGGAGCTCCGCCGAAGGTCCCAGAGGCACAGTCCGCATGCGTCTCCGCCATTCATGTCGGCACACCCCTCACACGCTTCGTGGCCCCATAGGGAGCTCCACAGAAGGTCTCCGTGGCGCAGTCCGCATGCGTCCCGCACACCCATGTCGGCACACCCCTCACACGTTTCGTGGCCCCATAGGAGCTCCGCGGAAGGTCCCCGTGGCACAGTCCGCATGCGTCCCCGCCGCTCATGTCGGCCCACCCCTCACACGTTTCGTGGCCCCACAGGAGCTCCGCCGAAGGTGTCCGTGGCACAGTCCGAATGGGTCCCCGCCATTCATGTCGGCACACCCCTCACACATTTCGTAGCCCCATAGGGAACTCCACCGAAGGTCCCCGTGGCGCAGTCCGCATGCGTCTCCTTCACCCAGTACAGCGTTTCGTGGCCCCATATGGAACCCCACCGAAGGTCACAGCCAGCCAGTTAGCTCTCTCTGCTCCGCGCAGCGGACGACCCGCGCGCGTCGCTGGGACCCCTCCGGGGCGACCAGCGCGCGTCGCGGGGGCTCCGTGCTGCGTTCTGCCCAGCGTCTCGCTCGCCCGTCGTCGCTTTGCCCAGCGGCAAGAGCCTTGCCCGCTATCAGCCAGCCAGCTAGCTCTCTTTGCTCCGCGCAGCGGACGACCCGCGCGCGTCGCTGGGACCCCTCCGGGGCGACCTGCGCGCGTCGCGGGGACTCCGCGCTGCGCTGCGCCCGCAGCCTTGGACTTTTGAGTGCGCGGGCAAAGAAGGAGTAAAAGAAGGGGAGGAAGCGGGCGCGATCCTCGCGGGGGGGCGCGCCGACATTGGCGTTGCGGCGCGCGGGCGATGCCGTCGGGGAGTCCCGGGGAAGCTCCTTGCGGCGGCCACGCCCAGCGTCGCGAGTACTCAGAGGCAGTCGTTCTCGAAGTATTGACAGTCATATACAATTGCACCATGCTTTGTCGTACTCGCATTCATGCACGTAGACTCGCTCACACGCAGATTCATTCACAGTCAGATGCACTCGCGCTCAGATTCACCCGCGCTCAGTCTCCCTACGTACTCAGATCAATCGTTTTCGTTCGCGTTGTGTACCACGCCATTCATTTCGGCACACCCTTAGCACGGTTCGTTGCCTCATAGGGATCGCCACCGAAAAAGTGAATCACTATTGCGGTACTCGCACCTGCATATGGTTGGGTCCCTCGTCAGGCTAATTTGGGACTCGGGTCGTTTTCTGCTAATGTCTCGAGCGCCTGGGGCCTGCAGGGCCCAAAACCGTACGGTGACAAAGACCGCGCGGCGAAGTCCTGATGTTTTCGGTGTCATCGTGCGGGATGTCAATATACCGCTCGGTCACCCCAGGGATCACCACCACCATTCGGCGGTGCTCAAAAGGCGGTTGAGCGAGAGGGGTTGGCCTCCTGAGAACGCAGGGGCTGCTTAGAAGCCCCCACCTCGGGGGCAACACTGGGGGGGATAGGCTCAGAGGGGGCACGCATCGACCTCCAGTCGCCCGTTCATCGCCGATCTGGGCCCAATAACCCACCCCGCCCAGGCACGTGTGGTTTCGTTATCGGGGGCCCATCGCTGGTCAATCGATCGGCGAGGCGTCGCCGATTCCAGGTTGATGCCCCTCCCCCCCGCCGAGTCAGTCTCCCCTTGTCGTTGGCACTCGCCCTCGTTGAAGCCCCGCCCCCCCCATCCTGCCTCCAGGAATGCCGCCCTCTTCGGGGTCGCTCCAGGCGGGCCTTCGCCCCCGAGGGGCCCGATGTGTCCACCCCGCGTTCCCCGTCCTCCTCTCCCTCCTCTTCCTCCTCCCTCGTCCTCGACCTCCTTCCTCGTCCTCCCTCTTTCCCCTTCCTCCCCCCCACGAAGGCAGCTCTTGCGCGGTCGACCGCGCTCCTCTCTCTCCTCCCTCCTCTCCCTCCTCCTCCTCCTCTTCCTCCTCCTCCTCCTCCTCCTCCTTCCCCTCCTCCTCCTCTCCTCCCTCCTCCTCTCCTCCCTCCTCCTCCCTCCTCCTCCTCCTCCTCCTCCTCTTCCTCCTCCTCCTCCTCCTCCTCCTCCTCCTCCCTCCTCCTCCTCCTCTCCTCCGCTCCTCTCGTGGCCGGCTTGGCTCGAGCGGCCCGTGGCGGCGGCGAACCCCGCGGCCTGCCCGTGGCAGCGGCCAGGCCGGCTGCCGCCCGTGGCCTCCATGGGCCACCTGGGCTGCCTGGGCCCGAGCAGGGGCAGGCAGAGCCACGGGGGCCGCGGATCACCGCCGGAGGTCTTCCGTTTTGGTTCCCTCCCCTTTTCTGTCTTCGGCGGTGAACGGGGCGGGTCCTAAAGCCTCCTCCTGTTCCTCCTCCCCCTCCTCCTCTTCCTCCTCCTCCTCCTCCTCCTCCCCTCCTCCATCTCCTTCTCCATCTCCTCCTCCTCTCCTCCTCCTCCTCCTCCTCCTTCCCCTTCCCCTCCTCCTCCTCCTCCTCCTCCTCCTCCTCCTCCTCCTCCTCCTCCTCCTCCTCCTCCTCCTAGGCGTAGTCGCAATCGTAGTCGTAGCTGTCGTCGTCGTTGTTGCGCGGCGGGTGTCGCGGACAAAAAATACAGCTACCCCTTTTGGTGGGACCCTAGTCCTTCAATAAGGCCGCCGAGAAATTCTTGTTACCCCCTATTGGGGGGGGGATTCTAAAGACCTTTCAGGGTTCCAGTGGTCTGCCTTTCAGACCCGGCGCAGGCGCACGGTGAAAGCCGCAACGCAGACAGGATCGACAAGACCTTGGAGGAGAGAAGTTCGTCCTGTACGCGGACACAGCTTCCAGCGCGTGGCGCTCCGTGCCATGCTGGCGCAGCGATTGGCGCTGCAGCGCCGAGCACTTCATCGCCGTCCGAGCCCGCCGCGGGGCTCACGCCGATAGCCCCGTCGAAGGACGACCAGGTGGGGACGTCGTCGTTTTAGAGTACCCACAGCCTGCGGAAATCAGAAGGGAAAAGACAAACACAGACACAATGAACCGTCGATCCCCAATAAATGCGGAAAATAAGGGGAGTGGGGGGGAAGACAGATATCCAAAAAACATAAACAAATATGGGGGATCCTGGGAGTGGCGTGTATTCATTTGTGTGTCCCTGGGCCCCCTCAGGAAATCCCGCCAGCCCGCCCCCGAGGCCGCGCCGAATAGTTCGCCTGGCCCCTTGCGCATCCACCGAGGCACCGGCGGGCGCGCGCGACTGTTGCCGCAGCGCAGCCCGGCATGGCTGGGCAGCCCGCCCGGGGCCACGCCGCGCATCATGGCCGGACCGCCCGTCGGGTCGGAGCACGGTGGAGGGCCCGCGTCTGGCACCGACTCGGGCGTGGCCCAGCCCGTCGGCTTGGGGGACCTCGACCCGCGCGCTCGGGCTGCGACTGATGCCCTCGCGAAGCGGAGGGGGAAACTCAAGAGGCTGATGCCAAGGAGGAGCGGCATGCTGATGATTGCCCTGCTGCTGCAGACGGCGCCGACGGGTGCGCCGACAGCGACGCCGCGCCCGCCGCGAAGAGACCCAAGACGGCCAACGCGGGCAAGAAAGCTGAAACAGGCCGAGGGCAGTGAGCTAAAGCCTGCACCGATAGGCAAGATCATGTCGGCGATGTTCACGTTGCCGAAGGATGTCTCCCCCCCCACCCCCGTGGCGCACAACCCGTCGCGCACAAGAAAGGCATCATATACGCGTCCGTCGCTGTCTAGTGGTTCAGAGGTTTGGTGAACCGTAGTGACACGCACACCGAGAAATCGAAGGCATGGGGTGCGGAGAAGCCCACCAAGGAGGCGTGGGCTGCAGTTGTGAAGGCGATCGACAGTGCGAAGCGAGCGGGCGAAGCCTATGTGTTATAGAGCGGGGCGCAGCTCACGGTTTATTTATGATGGGGCGCATCTTGTAGCTTATCTGGTTGGCGTTTGATTGCAGGGGCAATGGGCGCGCAACCTCCGACGCCAAACAGGGCGGTAGAAGCACCGCGTGTTTTGCTGGCATCGTGATGAAGCCATTGTGGCGACCGCCCCATGGAAACCTCACCAGGGTCGAGGAAAGGCGGCTCTCCACAAGAACACACATCAATGTATCATTGCAGCACTCAGTGCTATCAGCATTTCTGCAACTTGAAACCCTACTTGCCTAACCCGATCCTACGCAGAGTGGTCCTAATCCCTAATCCACTCGGCACTTCTCTGCGCCCCTCAGTTCAACCCCTACTATGCTATACCCAATTCTGCCATTGCTTGACTAAGTTGTAGTAGTCGTGGCGATGATCGCCGAGCCCTGCGAATGTTTCCAACTGCAATTGGCTACGGCCTCTCCGCTGCCATGGCCATCATGCGCCCCCTCCCCCGTCGCCGAACTGTTTGGTGACCTGGGTGATGCGTGCAAGCATAAGCGTTTCCCCGTGAGAATATGGCCGGGATGCGCCTCGCTTCGTCCACATGGGTGGCCGCCTTGGCTCAGCGCAGGGCGCATTTCCGAGGCCGAGGTCTGGGCATCGCTCATGACAGCTTGCAACTGTCGCGCATGGCGACCGAGCAGGCGCTCGATTCGCCAGCCATCCACGACTCGGCGTCCGACAGCGGGCGAGCGCTGCCAGCGGCGCAGCCCATCTCGCCTGAGCAGCGGGCTGATGGGCCCATCGCCAGCGACAGGCGCGAGCCCAATCCCCGCGAGGGCGACAGCGCTGCCGATGGGGCCCGCCCGCCGCGATGAGGCGCAACTCGTAGGAGCGCGCGCTGCTAAGCCCGCGGCTGAGTGGCCTGACATCCTGCAGCGCAAGAGGACCCGCACGTTGATTTTTGCGTCTCTGCAGAACGACACCGAAAGGATTTGTCATGGGCAGCTTCGAGGCCATGCAAGAGAGCGATCTCCCGGTTTCCGTCAGCGACACTAGCAACGCGAAGGTCAGTTCACCTTGACGATTGAAGACAGCCTGCTTCAGTCGGATTCGGACTCGGATTGAGCATGGTCTGCAGTTGCGACTGCGACTGCGTTGGCATCTACGTTGGCTGCTTCGTTGGTGCCCCTACGTTGGCATCGACGTTGACTTCTACGTTGGCGTCGCAGCTGCCATCTACGTTTGCACCTCCACGCTGGCATCTCCACGCTGGTATTTGAACGCAGCGTCCGCCGCTGTCGAAGGGCATGTCTTGTATTGACCTCGCAGGCAATTGAAGGATCACTTCGATCAAGCTCCCGATCAGCCGTTGCCAGCACTCGCCGTCAGTGGCGACCGGCAAAAAATCACGAACGCGACTGGAACAGCAATTGAGTTGTTTTTCTTTGTGCCACCAGTTGCGATCCTATTCTCGGCGCTTCGGGCACCCCCGCCGCCCAAACATCGCCTCGCAGGGACAGCGTGCCTTTCGGAGATAGCCGTTTGCATGCCATTCTTCCAACGCCGACAGTAAAGGGAGGAGCCTCCCTCCATGTTCTCTCTCAGAGGAGGGGAGCAGCGCACCCGGCGGCAAAAGATGTGTTATTTAATCGCTTCGCTCATGCCGCCGGCCCTGGAGCCCTCTTTAGGGCCTCTTGGGGGCCTCTTGGGGACCTCTTGGGAGTCTCTTGGGGCTCCTTGGCGGCGTTTTGGAGGCCCCCAGGGCCTCTTGGGGGGCTCTTGGGGGTAGTCGATTGCGGCTCCCCCCTCGGAGGCCACGATCCTCGTGAGGGGTGTCGAAAAATGGCCCTCCCCTGGAGTGCTCTGGGGGCTTCTCCCGGGCTTCTCTCGGGACCTTGCCGGGGTACTTTTCGTCCGGGGGCCCCCAGGGGCCGCTCCGCGCGCGCGAACTAGAAATATTGTTAACAAGTTACCGGAGATCTTAGCACGCCTCTGGCCCGTTGGGCCGGCGAATTCTCCCTTGCGGCATTGCGACCCCCCTGCTGGCGTTTCGGTGTGTGTTGCCTGCTATGATCCGCGTGATGCCGAGAGACGCGGTTGCGGCGATTCTGGGCCGCTGAAGCATGTTTTTGTCTTGGCTCTGAAGAGTTTCGTTACATAGCAGTCTCGGAGTCGCACTGTCCAGATCCGCGCCCTCGCCGTCTGGACTCGGGGGCGCGACCCTGTGGATGCGCGGTTGGATGGGCCCCTGACCTCCGACGTGTTGAAGACTGAGGGCGTTGATGTTTCGTCGGTTTCTGCCTCTGGGCCCCCCAGGCCGGGCCAGATGAGGAAAAGACGGCCCCAGGGAAGCAATCTGTGACCACCACCGCCAGGAGCGGGAAAAATGCACGATCCCATGTGGTGCAGTTTTGCTCTGGTGGGAGCTTCGCATCTCCCCTCCCGCCGCCAGCGGCAATCGGGCTGCCCCCTCGCTGTAAGGACCGAGACAGAATTCACCAAAACGGAGCGATCTTGGGGTTACAAAAAGGAGGGATTTTTTTACACACCACCACCACCAAAAAGTGCTGCTTATGCGTCAGGAGCTCCCCTGCCACGGCGCCCGCGCGCCGCGCCGCGCTCCTCTCCGCCGCGGGGTCGCGGGGTCGTCTGGCACGACCCTGCCCCAGACTATTGTTGCGATTGGCTGTTATTGCGGGCGGTGGTGGTGTACGAAGGATTGCAAAAAACCAGGGATTGCAAAAAACCAAGGATTGCAAAAAACCAAGGATTGCAAAAAACCGAAGCATTGCAATCCTTCGAAAAATTGGCCTCACAGGTCTGAATTTCCGGAGACCGCGTGGTGCAAAAGATCAGGACATCGGACGTCTGGGGATCCGCTCTGCGCGGGGCATCTGCGGAGCAACGCCCTGTGTTTGTCCGCGGGGTCGCGCCCGTGGCCTGGTCCGAGACGTCGCGGATACGGGCATGCCTTCCGCCCGCGAGACGGGGTGGGGGGGGATTTCGGCGGAGGCCAAATTGGTGGACAGCCCAGGGGCGGGCATCCACCACGCGCGCCCACGCTGGGCGAGCTTCGCCGGAGACGCGGGCGCGATCGGAGCTCCCGAGCACGTGTGAGATACTTGTCCCCCTCCCCTGGTGCATGGGCTCCCGCGAGGGCGCGACGTCGCTCGCGCGGCGCGGCTGCGGTCTGCTCCCCTCCTCCTCGTTCTCCCCCGTCCTCCTCCTCGTCCTCCCCTTGATCGGCGGCGCGCCCAGGGGGGAAGTGAGAAGGGGCGGGCCTTCTCAGAAGGCTCGGAAGTCCCTGGGCCTTCTGAGAAGTTTTGGGAGCCTCCCCCGAAGACAGACAAAGACTTCTCAGGAGGCGCGAGGGCCTCCGAGAAGCCCCGCCGCCTTCTGAGAAGGCCTTCTCCTCCTCGCTTCCCCCCCCCCCCCCGCTCGCCGCCGACTCGAGGCCCCGCGGGGGGGGGGAGGGCGGGGGCGGGCGGGGGGGAGCGGCGCGGGGCCTGCGGCACCGCCCGCGCTCTGGCGCCCCGAGGCGGCGCGGGCCGCGCGCCCCGGGCGCCCACTGCCCTGGGCCGTCCGCCCCGCGTGCTGCGGGCCGCCGGGGAGGGGGCGGGTGGGGCGCCCATCGCCCCATCCGCCCAGGGGAGAATAGCCCAGGGGAGACGATAGGGGCGAATAGCCCAGGGGGACGATAGGGGCGAAGAGCCCAGGGGACGATAGAGGCGAATAGCTCACCTCTCAGAGGCGACGATCGGGGCGAATGGCCCAGGGGAGAGCAAGCCATGTATTCAGGTGCGCCGGTGATCGACGTCTTCGAAGAGGCTCCCGGGCGAATGCGTGTCGTGCCCGCGCCTGGGCTATTCGCCCCTGTCGTCGCCGCCGAACCTCGGCGTCACGCCCGATCCATGGGGGTAGCGCCGAGGTGAGGCTGCACGGGCGATGGCTGCGTTCGCGGGCTCAACTCATCGAAGACGAGCAGAAATCACAAAGACAATTTTCAGGACGACCGCGCCGACACTGCGTGCGCGTCGCTCCCATCCATGGGGGCGACGCGCGCGCGGGGAAGGCTTGTGGCATCTGCTGCGTGGCGGGCGCTTTTCTGGCCGTGCCGTTCGGGAAACGACATACCATGAGATGGTCGTGCTACATCTTCGGGGTGGACGCACGCCTCCACGGGGGGCACATGAGCGACGTAAGATAACGGAGTCGTCTGCGCTGACATTCGCGCGTAAGCTGGCCGCATAAGGTCGCGCGCAAGCGCCCTCGTCTCCAGCGTATCGCGCCGCGCTGGCGGGCCCGCGCAAGCCACCGCGTAAGGTCGCCTGTGCCATCTCGCGTAAGACCCCTCTCTGGTCCTCGGTTTTCTCTGGGTGCTCTCTTCGGGGAGGGGCGCTCCTCGCCCCTCCGCCTCGCCGCGCCCCTGCCGCTGTCGCTGGCCCCGCCGCCCGCCGGGGGGGGGGGGGGCCTCCCCGCCCCCCCCCCTTCCCGCGAGGGAGGCACGCGGGGCGCCCGCGCACGCAGGCGCGGGCGCGGGAGCGGGCGCCGCCCCGCCGAGGTCGCGATCACGATCCACACGGACACCATCAACGAGTCGGGGTTCATCGACGACTCCATCGCCGCGATGAAGGGCCGCACGATCCACACGTACCACTCCGAGGGCGCCGGAGGCCTGGCGTGTGTGGGGTTGGGGGGGGCGGCGGCGAGGCTGGCGTCTCGCAGTGGGGGGGGGGGGGGGGGGGGGGCGATCGGCGGGGGGGCCCTCGCGGGCTGCTGGGAGGGGCCCAGCGGTCGGGAGCGCCTCGATTGCTCCGCGCGTCGAGCCGCCGTGTCTGGCCCACCGCGCCTCGGGCGCGACCCGCCGACTGCGCCACAGTCGTGGGTTGTGAAAGGCCCGGGCCCTTCCCGCAGCCTCCCGCCCCCGGGGAGCGGAGCGACACGGCAGCAGCTCGCACGGCACAGCGTGCCGCCGCCGCGACGAGCTAAGCAAAGCATCCGACCGGAAAAGAAGTGGCCCCGAGGGGGCCTTCTTGGGGCCCAGAAGGTGCACGAGAGGTGCACCTTGCCATTTTTTTTTTTGTTGTTCGATCTGTTTCTGGAAGTAACGCCCGAGGGTGGGGGGGGGGCGGCGAGGAGGTGTGGAGGGCCATGATCCTTTGGTCATCCTGAAGGGCCGAGGGGGCAAGGGAGCAGCACATCCAGAAGCCCCGCGACGGTCACAACCAGCTGCCTCTGAACGAGCTGGACCGTCCCCGGCCTGTGGCGGTCTGGCTGTTGCGGGGCCCGTCCCTCTACAGGAGGAATATTCAAACATAGAATAGTCAGGGGACTTTTTTTGGAGTATTTGTTTGACATGTTTTGAAAATTGTTGGTGTATTTGTCATGTTTCGTCGAAAATAGCCAGGTAGGGGGACACGCCCGACTTAAGTCTAGCTGTTGCTGGGCCACCCCCTGGCCTTTAGGGTGGCCAGCAGACCTTTGGTGTGGGAGGCAGCCGCGGCCGGCTCGCGCCGCCTCGGCGCGCCGGCGACGCTGGCGCGGGCAGCCCAGGTTGAGCCATGGGGTGGCTCGTTGCGGGCCCTCGCCCTCCACCCCCCTTCCCCCCCGCCCCACGGAGCAGGTCTTGGCTGTTTTGGGCGCCTGTTTTCAAGCAGGTGGGTCTCCCCCCACAGGACGCACTGTGGCAAACAGTCGCATGAAGCAGGGGTTTGGAGCCAGGCCCCCCTCTCCCCCCCCCTTCGGCCCAATGTCGAAAAGCCGAATAAGAAAACGTTCCCCCGCGCGCTTCGCTCCTTCCGCGTTGCCCGTGCAGCTTCGGACTCCCGTTCTGCCGATCGGGTCAAGAGAGTGCGCACTTGCCAATCCTGTCACTCGGTACACTGACGAGCGAAGCCTGCCCCACTCCATACCAGAGCAGGGCCTGCGTCGGTCAAAGCAGGAACTTGTCAAAAGGAAGGCCGCGAGGGGGCCAGCAGGGGTGCCGATGATATTGTGAAGGCCTAACGGCGGGCGCCGCTGACCCTGAAGACGACGACGACGACAACGACCACAAGCAGGAGGAGCAGGAGTTGGAGGCGGAGGACGCCGTGGATCAGCTGGAGGGGGAGGAGGCAGGAACTTGCCATAAGGGAGGCAGTGAGGGGGGGAGCAGTGCAGCATGTGCATCGCACAAGTATCGGGCTTGCCAGCCGGAGTGCCGACAGTAATTATGTCTCCTTGGGGGTCAACTGGGATTCTGGGGCGCCCAGCGAAGTTTAACGTTGATGGGGTCTATCTAACAACTTTCGTCCCATCCCGCCACCGTGCCTGGGTTGTGGGTCACACGCCTCGAGGATGTTCGTTGGGACGTCGTGGGAGGCCTCTTGGGGGCCACTTGGGAGCCGTTTTGAAGCCTCTTGGGGGCCGTTTTGGGGCTTCTTGGGGCGTCTTCGGGGCCATTGGGGGGTCTCTTCGTGCCTCTTTCTTGAGGGGCTCCTTGGGGCCTCCTTCGGGACTCCTGGGGGGCGGAAGACGCGGATTCTCGGTTCGTGCTCCCCTCTTGGACCCTTCTTGGGGCTGTCTCTGGGCCCTCTCGGGCCGTGTTGTGGCTTTCCTGGGGGCCTCTTGGGGCGATCCTGGAAGCTTCTTGGGCCGTCTTGGAGCGTCGGGAGCTCGGCGGGGCCCTCTTGGGAAGGCTCTTGGGACTCCCTTGGGGCGTCTCCGAGGGCTCGTGGGCCGCCTTCTTGGGGCATCTTGGGCGCCTTGGTGCGGTCTTGGGGTGTCTCGGGGCCTCCTCGGACCGTCTCAGGGGCCTCACGGGGCCCTCTTGGCCCGATTGTGGGGCCCTCCTGGGCCCGACGACGTCACGCGACACGCCGCGAGGAGCACCCGGGGGCACGCGGCAAGCCCAAGAAGATCTTGCAAGTTTGGGGGGCGGGCCCGTTCAGAACCTCCAGGATCGAGGACTGAGGCTCAGGGTATGAGGCACGGGACCTGGGGACACGCCCATTCCGTGCCCACAGGCACGGTGGCGGACAACCACGTTTATCTTGCGGTAGGGTGTCCGATCGTGCTGTAGCGTGAGAGCTGCAGTGCAGTGCCTTTCACTGGTTGAAGGACGTCAACTTACCGCTTCCTGGATCGCTCGCTCCTCCTCCTCTTCTTCCTTCCTTCTCCTCTTCGGGTGGTCCCGACACGGCGTCAAGGGGGAAACGGCCAACACTGGACGAGCCTGTTCTAGGGACATCTGGGGCGGGGCTGTGAAACAAATGCTCAGGAGGGAGAGAAACATGCAGACACAACTAATCGTCGACTCCCAGGGAAATATAGGAAAATATGGGGAGTGGGGGGGAAGACGAAAACACAGAAAATATATGACAAAATGGGGGATCCTGTTATTAGTGTCTATTTATTTGTGTGTCCCTGGGCCCCTTTAGAGGCATCCTTCCAGAGCGTCCTGGAACGCTCTCTCGGGGCGTTCTGGAGCGCTCTCTGGAGCGGCCGCGGCGCGCGGCACGTCCTCCCGGACCAGACGTCTGGACCCCCTCCTGGGGACTGGCAGTACGGTAGGTTCGCGCGGCGTTGGCGCGCCGGCGACGCCGGCGCAGGCGTTCAAGGTTGAATTCTGTGACGCGGAAGCACCGAGGGACACGATAACGCCATTGGGCCCGACGGAATTCAACCTTGAACGATCGGGGTCGCGATCGATTCAAGGTTGAACGATCGATGTGGTGTCAAGAACCTTTGCGCGCGCCGACGCCGCACGAACCTACCATATTCAGCCTGCGTCGTTTCTTGACTGTTCTCGAGGCCCTGCCAGGGTCCCCGGCGGCCGAGGATGGTGAAACGCAGTCTGATCCATCGTGGCTCTGCCATGGCGCGAGGGGGACTGGGCCTGTTGCCTCCCCGCGCTCCTTCGTGGAGCAGCGCCCACTCGTGCAGTCCTCCTGGCCCGTGTCTGCTCTGGTCCTGGCTCCGTCGTAGGGTGGCCAGCAGGCACGCGTGTGCAGGCGGCGCTCGTAGGCCTGGCGGCTCCCTGGCCGCTCTCGGGACGTCGGGACAAGGAGGCATCCACGCCGCCTCCTGCTTCTCCTCGCGCCCCTCCTCCTCGTCCCCGCCCCACAGTCCTCCTCCTCCTCCTTTCCTCTCCCCCTCTGGCCTTCGTCCTCGTTTTTCCCCTCGTCCTTGTCCCCCCCCCTTCCTGCCTCATCCTCCCTCCCCTGGCTCTAGCCCCTCCTCCCCCTCCTCCTCCTCCTCTCTCCTCTCCTCCTCCTCTCTTCTCTCCTCCTCCTCTCCTCCTCCTCCTCCTCCTCTCCTTCTCCTCCTCTTGCTCCTCCTCCTCCTCTCCTCCTCCTCCTCTTCCTTCTTCTCCTCCTCCTCCCTCCTCCTCCTCCTCTCCCCTCCTCCTCCCCCCCCTCCTCCTCCTCCCCTCCTCCCCCTCCTCCTCCTCCTCCTCCTCCTCCTCCTCCTCCTCCCCCTCCTCCTCCTCCTCCTCCTCCTCCTCCCCCTCCTCTTCCTCTCCCTCCTTCTCCTCTTTCTCATCCGACTCCTCCTGGGGGGGTGAGGCGGGCACGCGCCCGACATCATCAAGGTGTGCGGCCTGCCGAACGTCCTGCCGTCCTCCACCAACCCGCCCCGGCCTCGGCCGCTGCGGGCTCTCGCGCCCGACGCGGGGCACCTCCTCCTTTCGTTTTTGGGAGCGGGAGGTGGAGGAGGAGGAGGAGGAGGAGGAGGTGGAGGAGGAGGAGGAGGAGGAGGAGGAGGAGGAGGAGTAGGAGGAGGAGGAGAAGGAGGAGGGAGAGGATTCGGTTTCGGATTCGGATTCGAAACGATTTCGAAGCAATATTAACTGGCCTACTTGGGAGCTAAACCTCGCTCTACACGGTTCAGGTATTCCCTTCTTTTATTATTGATGGTGGTGGGGTCGCACGGCTGACTGAGGGCTCTCAATTGGTGCTGCCCAAAGTTCCCGCACGCCGTGCGGATCCACACACCAGCCTTACTGTGATACCTCATGACATGCTGACTGTGAGCCCACCCTCCCCCGAGATGGGAGGCTGAAGGAAATCCTCTGTACCTGGCACGAGGAGGTGGCACGAGGGGGTGGCACGTAGTGAGCAGGACATGGGAGCGCCCCGCCTTGGTGCACAAGTTGTGGCACCCCGTGTACGTCTGGCCCTTGTCGTCCAGCTAGTGCTCGTTGGAGAAGGAGGCGGACCAGTGCAAAGCCAAGATGCGCCGACGATGTTGCGATCCACCCTCCCTCCAAGTTCCCTCTTCACAGGTCCCTGCAAGACATGATTACCCTTGTGGGGAGTGCTCCATTGAAAGACAACCGTCTGATAATCCCTGACCTGGCCAGAACTTCAATGCCGCGAGTCAGCGTGACTATTGCGTCCTGACAGTCCTGAGTTCAAACACCGCGAATCAACGTACCTGCCGCTCCCTGGCAACCCTAAGCCATGCCAGAACACCATTCCTGGGACTTACACTATACGAATATTTAAACGGGCTGCTACATGTTAAGACTAATGTGCTCGTCGCTAACGCGAGAGCCGCGTGTTGAACAAGAACCGCGCTCCATCTCCGTAACTATTGCAAGTTCGTAAGACGAATGTGCGCGGCGCTGAGTCGAGAGCCGCAAGTTTGCACACGTCCCGCCCTCCATCCTTGAACCCGTTTGAGTGTGCGCGGCGATACGGCGAGGGCCATATTTTGAACAGAGCCCGCCCTCCATCCTTGCAACGGTTGCAGGCTGTCTCAGCCATCCTGTGGTGCTGGGCCCTTGTTTTGAATCTGCGGCGCCCCCGCGTTCACTCCTCCTTCATCCTACCCTTCCTCCCGCTTCTGCCGTCAGCATGTCCTCATCGTCATCCACCTTCCACGCACTTCGTGGCCGCATAGGGGGCTCTACCGAAGGCCGCATTTTGGCAGGAATCACATGCGCCCCCCGCCTATTGTTTAGCACACTCCTCACACACTTCGCGGCCGCATAGGGAGCTCCGCCGACGGCCGCAGTGGCAGGAACCACATGCGCCCCCCCCCGCCCAATTCTGGCACGCACCTCGCATGTGTCTCGGCCCCATGGGGAGCTCCTCCTAAGGCCGCAGTGGCAGGAATCACATGCCCCCCCCGCCCATGTTGGCTCGCCCCTCACACGCTTCGTGGCCGCATATGGAGCCCTGCAGAAGGCCGCAGTGGCAGGGTTCACATGCGCACCCCCGCCAATTTTGACACGTCCCCACACGTGTCGAGTCCCCCTAGGGTGCCCTGCCAAAGGCCGCAGTGGCAGGACTCACATGCCCCCCCCCCCCCCCCCCACACACTGCCTGGCGGCCCCATGGGGGGTCCCACGGAAGGCCGCAGTGGCAGAACACACATGCGCCCTCCCCACCCGCCCATTTTGGCACGCCCCTCACACCTGTCCGCGGCCCCGTATGGAGTTCCACAGAAGGCCGCAGTGGCAGGAATCGCATGCCCCCCCCCCCCCGCGCCAATTCTGGCGCGCGCCTCGCATGTTTCGTAGCCCCATGCGGAGCTCCACCGAAGGCCGCGGTTCCAGGAACCACCTGCGTCGCCAGGCCCATGCTGTCACGCCCCTCACGCGCTTCGCGGCCCAGCAGGGAGCTCCACCGCATGCCACAGCGGCAGGAACCACATCCGTCCTCCCGCCTATGTCGCCCTCCCCGCCCCCCATCCTTCTTCTCGCCTGCCTCGCGATGCTCGCAGCTGCATAATGTGGTCGAGCCCTCCGCCAGGCTCATTAAAACGCATGTGTGCGGTGATACGGCGAGAATACCACCCGCCCTCCATTCTCAAAACTGTTACAGAAGTTTAGCTTCAGTGTCACTAGCAACCTGTCAGGATGTCTCAGGCGAAATGCCCGCCCCGTCCTACCAACACGTCGTGGGTGTGTGACAGGGATGCGGCGCTTACAGGGAGAAGGGATGGGGGAGGAGGAGGAGGAGGAGGAGGAGGAGGAGGAGGAGGAGAAGGAGGAGGAGGAGGACGAGGAGGAAGAGGAGGAGGAGGAGGATGATGAGGACGCGGTGGAGGGTCTGTGCACGGTCTCTGCAGGGTAACAGCCATGCGCGCCAGCAGCGGGGGCGCAGTCGGGTCGAAAAAAGGTCTCGCGGGATGCCTTGGCCCGCGGACGAGCGGACGAGTGAGGGGGAGGAGGAGGAGGAGTAGGAGGAGGAGGAGGAGGAGGAGGAGGAGGAGGAGGAGGGGGGAATAGAGTGAGGACGATAACGATGACGACGAGGAAAAGCAGGAAGAACAGGAGGAGGAGGCGGTGGAGGAGGAGGAGGAGGGTCCCTCGTCGCACTTGGCCTCCTCCCCCCCCCCCCCGGTCGTGGTTGCCCTCGAGGGCCGTAATACAGGAACCCTACCCTGGCAAGCGCAAACAGATCGGCTGTACGTTCAAAATCGTCCACCTCCGCGGTGGCCAGGTCGTTAGTGCATTTGGGCCCCCTCCTTGGCCGAGCTGTCGGCGTGGGAATTCCCAGCAGCTCGAAATTGCTCATCCGTGCCAGCGCACGCAGAGTACAAAGTTGTGGTCTCTTCACTTGCTGGCGAGACACTTCGTGATCGACACTGGGCCTCCTGAGGTCTCCTTCCACAGGCCTGCGTAGCGCGGCTTCCTGTCCAGCGCGACGCAGGCAGGGCCACTGAGGCTAAGCACGGAGGCACGGGTCCGTGTGAAGACCGTGACGAGCTCCCGTTCCCTAATCCCACTCTCACAGCAGCAACACACAGGGCGATCCATTCGGCTGCTGAGGACGTCTGCGGAACGGTGACCCCATCTGGGGCGTATAGAGCCGCGTACGGCTTGCCGCTATCCTGAAGGCGGGCAACTGCTCAGCCAGCTGGAAGCATTCGTCCCTTACGCGTATGGCAGGAACAGTTTCTGACTAGGCCCGGGAGGGATGTCCAGGAGGCCCAGCAAGGCCAGGGTATCCCTGTGCACGGGCGTCCAGGGGGCTTTCTGGGAAAGGGATTCAGTGGGGGAGGGCCAGTTTGGGGGTGGGGGTCCAGGTAATCCAGACGCATAGAAACACTTGATGTTAGTCTGCGCGGACCCCAAACAGTGTGTTGCAAGCCATGTATGTGGTGCTTTCTATGTTGTACAAGCTATGTTGTGCAATCTACGATTTGCAATATATGTGGAACGATCTATGTGGACCAATCTACGTGGTGCAGTCTATGTGGTGCAGTCCATGTGGTGCAATGTATGAGGCGCAATGTGTGCTGTGCAATATATGTTGTGCAGTATAGGTGCTGCAAACAATGTGTACGCTGTGCGCTATCTGCACAGTGCAACATACTATAATATGTTGTGCAATGTACATGGTGCAGTCTATGTGGTGCAATATGCGATGTGCAACCAGTGTTGTGCAACATCTATTGTGTAGCCAACGTTGCGTAACCTACGTGGTGCAACCTGCGCTTTGCAACCTATGTTGTGCAGCATATTTTGTACAATCTATGTGGTGGAATATATGTGGGGAAACCTATGTGACGCAATTTACGAGGAGCAGTATAAGTCGTGCAATATACGTGGTTAAATCTACGGGGTGCATTCGATGTTGAACATTTTCTGTTGCACAATGTATATATATATATATATTGTGCAAGCTGTTTTGCGCAATACATGCAGCACAATCTATGTAGTGTAATCTATGTGATGCGACATATGTGGTGCAATAGATGTGGTGCAGTTCATGTTGTGCAATGGGTGTAGTGCAATACGTGTGGTGCAACACATGCGGTGCAGTTGCTGTGGTGCAACCTATGTGGTGCAATCGTCTTGCTGTAATTAATGTGGTGCTCCAGGCGGCGACGGGGCGGCGACGAGGCCGCGACGGGGCGGCGACGGCGGCCACATAACCGCCAGAGCGGCACATCGGCCCAGACGACGGGCGGCGACGAGGCGGCGATGGGGCGGCGACGGCGGCAACACAGCCACCAGAGCGGCTCACCAGCGCAGTCCCGTAGAAATGAAGCAAGAACATCTCAGTGTAAGCACTTTTGGGGGAATGCTACAGAGATATACGTGCACATGTCTATGCATTCATATTTAGCTACCTGTATATCTGTATAAGCATCTACACGTAACGACGGGAGCAGGGCGCAGAAGGGCAAGGCAAGAGTCGCCAGCGGCGTGCGCGGGGTGCGGGGCGCGCTGAGGACCCGGCCGTTCACCGTGAACACGATCGACGAGCATTTGGACATGCTGATGGTCTGCCACCACCTCAGCAAGAACATCCCGGAGGCTGGTCTCGCCGAGTCTGTCATTCTTGGTAAGGCTTCGGACTGCGTCTGTGGCGGTCTCAGCACCTGCACCCTGGGGCGCGGAACGCCCCAGTGTCTCCTTCGGAGGCATCGCCAGGGTGCTGAGACCTTCCCGGCGGCGACAGGGGGGGCCAATGGAGGCCAGCTGCGCGGAGCCTCACCAACCCTTCTCTCCGTTCCATCCTTGCCCGCTCCTGTGTAGAATACCTTAGACCAGACAGTGGAGATTTGTTTGCTCGGTGCCTTGTGCGCTCTCTGATCAGACGTGGCCGTCCTACCGTCCTAACGCCCCTGAGACTGAAACTCGCCCAGTTTGGACAGTCCGCTGAAGCCCCATCCAGCTCCAGGCTGGTATCTTGTTGCTCAGTCTCGTTTCCAATGGTCACGCAGGGCGGGCCAAGATGGCTCAGGGTGGCCTTCAGAATATGTCCAGGACTGCCCCAGCAAGGAACCCAGCAAGGACCCAAGATGTGATCGAGGCGGCCTCGGAGCCTCCCAAGGATGCCCACCGCACGTGCCTCGATTCGAGCGGTGATCAGTTAACTACTCTGGCCTCCTCTCCTCCGGCCCTTGTTTACATGTTGCGCTCCGTTCTTCATGCCTTTCTCCTCTCTTGCCAGGGGAAGGCAGAGGATTCACGCGGGGAAGGCGTGAAGAGAGAGTGATGAAGGGACGGACCGGGCAAGGTGCTCCTCCTCCTCCTGTTCTTGCTCGTTCTCTTGGTCCTGCTGCTGCTTTTCCCCCTCTTTCCCTCAACCTCCTCATCCTCAGCCTCCTCGTCCTCAACCTTCCTTTTTTGGCCGGCGGTACGCCGCAACACAACCTAAGGGAACACAGTGCTTTACAGTGCTGTTGCAGACCTACCCTTCCCGATCTCGGGCCAGCAGGTCTGACAGCTGGAGCGTGGCGTCTTGGGTGCTTCAGCCTGGTGTTCTACGCGAGCCGCCTATCTCGAGAGTCTTATGCGTCCAACGCGCCAGTTCCTTCCTGCGACCTAGGATGGCAATTGGCGAGACACCAGTCTTTGCACCAGGTTGGTTCTGTGCCAGTTCTCGACTAATGTGCGATCAACCGAAGTCTCGTGGACAGCTTCGTGAGGCACGAAGGGCACCTCGCGTCGGCACGTGCGAACCACCGCACTTCGGGGTTCTGTCCGCCGTGCTTGGCCCTCATGTGGTTTTGAGGCACCCCTGGGACGTGCGAAAGGCGCACCCCAGGGCACTTCACATGTGGCACTCGTGGCATCCACCTCCCTCCTCTTCCTCCGTCTCCCTCGTCTCCCGTAGGCTTTGGTCTCCCTGGAGCCACACAGGGCTCCGCGGGAGCCGCCCGCGAACACCCTCTCTCGCCACACAGGGCTCCGCGGGAGCCGCCCGCGAACACCCTCTCTCGCCCTCCGGAGTCCTGCCCTCCAGAGTCCCGCCCCGCCGTGCCCAGCGCCGCGCCTTCTCGCGCAGCTGCCACGGGCCGCCCCGCAGGCTGCGCCTCGGGGGCCTCGGCACCGGAGGCACTCCAGTTTCCCGGGGAGCTGCGGCTGCTCCTGCAGACGAGACGCTGCAGTGAGGGCCACTGTCGGCTGAGGAGGGGCCGTGGGCCTTCGGGGCCGCTCCCTGGATGCCCGTCGGGGAGCCTCTCTGGGGGGACGGGTTTTCCTCCCGCCCGGGCTTATAGAAATATAGGAAGGGGATCGGGAGCGGAAAAGAGGGGGGTGATGACTAGGGGGGGGTGGATTTCATGGCGCGGGCCATGATTTTTCCTCAGGTTTCATGGCGCCCCTTCTTATTTCATTACGTCCCAGGCCCCCCCGCTGGGCCGCGCACATGCCGCCGGTCATGATTTGCACCCCCCCCTCTTGGACACCCCCCTCTTGGCCGCTCCCGAGGGGAATATCCCAGGGTCGGGTCCCGCATTCCTGGTCCACTCGAGGCCCCCGCGAAGCCCGGGACGGGGGTTGACCTGCCCCCTGCTCCTTGGCCTCCCTGGGCAGGCCGCCGTCGAAGGGTCCCCCTCAGGGGCGCCGGGTGTCTGGGCCCCCGTCGCTCCGCGCCCGGCCAGGGCCTGCCGTCGGCCGAGGCCTCCGCGCGCCGCCGCGCCCGGCCGGGCGGCTCTCGCCGGGGTCGGCCCCCGCCCCGAGGACGTCGCCTTCGCGGAGTCCCGGATCCGCGGCGAGACCATCGCGGCGGAGGCCCGGGGGGCGGGGTCGGAGGCCGTGCTCTGGGTGTTTCAGCGCGGCATCCCCCCCCCCCCCCCTACAGGAGGAATCCGTATTCAGAAATGATCAAGAAGTAGTCCGGGGACGATTTTTCCCACCACTTCTGATTATTTTTGAGCATCTTTTGAGTACTGTTTAATTTTCGTCCCAACGCCACCTGTAGGAGGACGTGCCCGGCCTAACACTGGGAGGCTGGGGGCCCAAATCCCCTCGCGTCGTATGTGTGATTGTCGACCTCTGGGGGAGCCCTCGCCGGGCCCCTGGGCCGTCAACAGGGACGGCTCGGGGGCGGGGTCGACACTTCTGGGGATCGACGTTGGGGAAAAATCATGGCGTCGGGGGTCGTCCGTGTCCGCTGAGGAGCGAGGAGGAGGAGGAGGAGGAGGAGGAGGAGGAGGAGGAGGAGGAGGAGGAGGAGGAGGAGGAGGAGGAGGAGGAGGAGGAGGAGGAGGAGGAGGAGGAGGAGGAGGAGGAGGAGGAGGAGGAGGAGGAGGAGGTGGAGGAGGAGGAGGAGGAGGAGGAGGTGGAGGAGGAGGAGGAGGAGGAGGAGGAGGAGGAGGAGGAGGAGGAGGAGGGGAGGAGGAGGAGGAGGAGGAGGAGGAGGAGGAGAGGAGGAGGAGGAGGAGGAGGAGGAGGAGGAGGAGGGGAGGAGGAGGAGGAGGAGGAGGAGAGGAGAGGAGGAGGAGGAGCGAGGAGGGGGAGGAGGAGGAGGAGGAGGAGGAGGAGGAGGAGGAGGAGGAGGAGGAGGAGGAGGAGGAGGGTGGAGGAGGAGGAGCGAGGAGCGAGGAGGGAGGATGGAGGAGCGAGGAGGAGGAGGAGGAGGAGGAGGAGGAGGAGGAGGAGGAAGAGGAGGAGAAGGGAGGAGCGAGGAGGATAAATTCCCGAGCTGGGCCCCAAATTGTTCGTCCAGTCGCCAGGGCCGTCGCATCGCCAGACTGGGCCCTGGGGGATGGGGCCGGGAGGTACCATACATCGGGCACAGGGTCGGGATAACTCGCGCCCGAGCTTTCCCGTACGCTCGCAGACCGTTCTGGAACGCTCTGAGGAGGCCGCCGCGGCGCCCGACACGTCCCTCAGAACCGCCTGACCTCCCTGGCTTCGTCCCGATCTTGCCTTCGTGTTGGCTCTGGGGCCCCACGTCTCGAGAGGACCGTGTTGGGCCTCCCCTCGCGCCGGTCCCCCGCTTCCGCGCCATCTTCCTCTGCGCGTCGTCAAAGGCAGCTCAGGCCTCAGGGTGCATGCGTTTCCTGCCGGTGGCCCGGATGGGGGGAGGTGCGACGATCCTTTGTGCTCAGGGCGGGCCTCCCGGGATCGCTGCTCGAGGTAAGATTGGCCCTGAGTCTCTGGAGCCCCAGGAGGGGTCCAGACTCCGAGCCCCAGGACAAGGGTCCAGACCTCTGGGGAGCCACGTTCAGAGAGATCACGGCGTCGGATGTCTGGGGTGGCCCCGATGGTGCTCACCACCTATGGGGAGTGAGGTGCTGTGCGGCTCCTGAGCATCTGTCTTGTTGCATGCCCCCCCCCGCCCCAGCCCTAACATTCACCCTCTGGGCGGAAGCCTGCCAGGTGGACCAAACCAACAATGTTTCCACCAGTTCTCGCTGTCAGCATGTTCTGTGCTTGCCTGAGTTTGTATCCTTTCCGTCGCACCTACACGAATTATGAGATTTGACCATCTTGCCCTGTTTCGTGCACGCGGCTTTGCCTTCTCCAGTCCCAGACCCCCGACGTCGTTTTTTCTCACAGAAAGAAGACTCCCAGAGGTCTGGACCGCTTCCAGTGGGCCAGCTTTCCATCCTCGGTTGTTGTTGACGGTCCCGGGGCCCATCAAAGGCTCCTCAGAGGCCGAACATAGTAACAAACATGTCCGTCGTGTTTTTTTTCGCGACGCGAGGGGGTCTGGGTTTCGAGCCTCGCGTGTAGAAGGGTGCGGAGGACATACTCCACGACCTGGGGGCCATCTCCATCATCTCCTCGGACTCGCAGGCCATGGGCCGCATCGGCGAGGTCTGGCGCTTGGGGCGGCCCTTGGCCATGAACTCCCAGGGATAGGAGGGCAGCAAGTTGGGGAGAGGGATACAGGGAGAGAAAGAGAGGGAGAGAGAGAGAGAGAGAGAGAGAGAGAGAAAGACACAGCAATCAAATAGATAGAGAGGGAGAGACAGCTCTCCTTGGAGCCGGCTGGGGGTCTGAGGTGGCCCAGCCTTGGTTCCGCCCAGCAAGTATAGGGGGGAAGATGTTCGATGTTCTGGGCTCGAGAAGGTTTCTTCCCTCTTTCGGTCTCCGGGGGCCGTTCTCGGGCCCCCGGACCGTCAGCGACGCTTCCGGGGTGACACGTTGCACCAGATGGGCCCCAGGAGAGGTCGGGGGGCAGATGTTGAGCGCATTTGGACCTCGCCCCCCCCCCCCCCCGGCGTGATCGCTTCTCTGAGGCCCCATCCACTTCAGAACCCCCCCGGCTCCCGGCCGCCTCCAGGGTCCCCCTCTCTCCCTGTAGTTCTCTGCGCGGGGCGAGCCACAAGTGATTCCGGTGGAGACCCTTGCCGCGAAACACCCTGCTTGCCTCCAGGGTGCCCTGGGTCTCTTGGGTTTCGACGGTTTTGCGATGCCAAGGGTGACGTTCCCACACCAGAAGTCACTGGACGTCCTGGGGTCTCAGGGTCGGGTTTCTTGTGGATGGTTTCTTGTGGACTGGCCTCCACTGCACCTCACCTCCGAGAAGTCGAAGGCTAGACTTACGTCGGGCATGCCCTTGGGAGGACAGGCCCGACCTGAGGCTGGACCTCTCTCGCCCTCGGTGGAGGCCAGCGGAAGCGGGCGGCGGCCCCGCCAGCGGCAGTCCGTCGGAGGTACAACCGTGTCTCTCCCAGAGAGGTCAACGCCGCACGCTCTGCTCCCGTGGCTGTTGCATGCTTGCTGTGGCGAGTGCGCCCCAATTTTGTGGGCGCGTGTGTGGCATTCTCGTGTGTCCGCGGACGCGGAGAGAGTCCGGGTCGGGCGAGCGTGAGCGGGGCTGCGGCGCGCGAGCGTGAACGAGGCCCCATTCGGGAGAAGGCGAAGCGGAAGGGGGTCGGCCGCAGGGAGGAGGAGGACTCTGGCGACGGGCGCCTCCGTGGGCACGTCGCCCTGGAGGGGCGTGTCAGGGGGACGGGGAGGATGGAGGGATGGAGGGATGGACGCGGAAGGGCGGAGGGTGGTGGTCGGTGGAAGGAGCGGAGGGGCCCAGGGGAAGGTATCCTTCAGGCTGCCCTGCGCAGCACAAGGGCAGCTTGCTCCAGAGGGTTCAGGAGTGCGCCCAGAGCTTCCAGGAGCACTGCCGGAACGAGTCGCGGCGCCCGGCATATCCTGTTCGGGGGTTGCTGAGGGTGTCCCTGGCTCGAGGTGTCTCCAGCTTGTCGCGCCATTTTGGAGTCCTTGCGGCCCTCTGGGCCTCGTGAGGTGTGCTCTGGAGGCCGCGTGAGCCTCCTTGGAAATCCTGGGGGGGGGAGCCCTTGGGCCAGGGACCCCGATGGCAATACCCCCGATGTGGGCCCGCTGGTTCCTCCTTGCTTCCGGTCGCGCTCCGGTGCAGCGCGCGCGGTGCGCTGCGCGCATGCACTGCCAAGACGCTGAATTGAGGAGCACTTTGGGCCGAGGAGGGGCTCTGGTTTCACGGCCGTTCCTGTGGCTCAGGCCGTGGAACTTGCTCGTGGCCGAGGCTCGCCTTGGCCAGGGACGCCCCTGCGTTCGATACTCGGTGTTCCCTTCCTGTCCCTCCTCGTCGTCGTCGGCGTCGTCGTCGTCTCGCCGTCGTTGTCGCCCTACCCCTGCATGGAGCCTTCGCAGGCTCACATCAGCCTGAGCAAGCAGGGCTGGCAGCAAGAGCGGTAGCGCACTCGTTTTTCCGGCGCTCCAGAGCCATCGCCGGGCTCTTGCAGGGCTGTGCCCCCAGGACGACTGACCGGCGTCTCGTCGCGCCTGTAGTGGCACGATGATTATACTCAGAAACTGGAGCACATACATTACCAGTGGCTGATTGTTTTTCAATCCCAAGACTTTTTGAGGGTCGGGGACGGCGTCGGGGTGGTTTGGTGTATACTTTTTTCCCCGCTTTCCCCGGGGAAGCAGCAAAACAAATCTATACACCAGCATCCCGCATACACCAGGATCCGCCTTCCTGTGCGAATCTCAGTGCGGGGCCGGAAGAAGCGTCGGTGTATAGAGTTCGGCTCCACCCTCGTTCGTCCAGGTCACCCGCGGGGGCGCGGAGCGGTTATCGCGCTTCGCTCGTCGCGAAGCAGGCCAGAGCAGGCCGCCCTTCTCCAGAAGTGCGGCGACGAGGGGCGCGACGGCGCGGAGGCGATCGCACGTCGCGCACCGCAGGGGCGCGGCGCGCGAAGCTGGCTGATCTGGCTCCCCGTCGTCGAGGATATAGAAGACACTCTAACCCTGAGGTCGAAAGAAGCAAGAAACGCCGTAAACATAAACTGTTGGCGCTCTGCGCAGATTTCTTGGATCCGCGCTGGCCCCCCCTCCCCCGGCGGCGCCTCCAGCGCCGCCCCTGGCGCGCTCCGCGTCGAGTTCGAAGAAGAAAAAACGGCGTAGGCATAACATGTTTTGGCGCTCCGCGTGGATTTCTTGAATGTGCGCTGGACTTTTTTCTGCTTCTATAATAACAGAGTGAAGACGTGGCCTCACTGAGGGTTTGGTACAGCTGCAGAAAAGACCCCCTTATCCGTGATGTTTTGGGCCTTCTTGAAACTTAGGTCCCCTCCCGACGGGTTAGGGGCACTTTTTTTGTGGTTAGTCACCCCAGGCCCCAAAGGGTTAGGGTTCCTTTTCTGGTTCACCACCCCGGGCCTCCGACGTGATTCCTTCAGAGCTTGGGTCCCCAGAGGTCTGGATCCCTTCCCGGGCTCCGGCTTCTCGTCCCCAGCAAATGCTTTTCGACGGCCCCGGGGCCTGGTCAGGAGGGCCCCGCGAGGGGCAGGAGAGGGCCAAATGCCTCCCGCCTTGATGCTTCTCCCCTCTCGCGGCCGCCCTCGTCTTCTTCCCCTCCTCTTGCACGCCAGACCACTCGCCTCCCGGTTGCCCCGACTCGCCCTTGCGCCGCGGACTGCCCCTGCCTCGCCGCCGACGAGAGACACGCTTCCACGGCGCGATGCGGGCCCGGGTCTGGGCCGCTCGCGTTGCAGTCCCGGGTCCGGGCGAGGCGGGCCCTTCCTCCGCCTGGCGCGCGCCCTTCGATCGAGAGGGCCTTCCCCGACTTCAGACCCGGTGCACTCTGTTCGGTTCTCCGACTCGAAGCTGCAGCGCGACTGCACCCCGAACGGCGCGATGAAGCAGGGCGGACACGTCTGCCTCAGAGAAGGCAGGACGGCCAGAGTTCTGCGCGGGCCGGGCGGACACGGCGACGGCAAAACAGGCCGGGCATCGGCATCGACGGAGCTTCAGAAGTAGGCCGGGGATGTTTCTTCCCCGCTTCGGTCGCCCACGTCACTCGGGGGCGACGACTGGGGGCGAAGAGCCCGGGGGAGAGCAACAACGTGTGTCCGGGGACGCCGTGGGTCCATGTCTTCGGCGAGGCTCCCGGAGGGAAGTGCGTGTACATGCCCGCCCCTGGGCTCTGCTCGCCCCTTCTCGTCGCCTCCGAGGTGCGGCGGATCCGAAGTCAGGGCTCCTCCGCGCGGCGCGCGCCCCCGATCGAGAAGGAGCACTCTCGACGACCCGCGGCCGGCATCGCGGTAGCTGCACCGCCCTTCTCCCGCGACCCTGCCGCTGCTTGCCGGGGGCGGGGCCGCTCGGCGTGCGCCGCGGGAGGTCCTCGGGGGCAATGCTGAGAGGGGGGAGATAACTCGGCTCTGAAGGTCTTTAGTTTTGGCCCCCCCCCTTTCTCTCGGGGGTGAGTAGGGCTGGTCCCAAAACCTCCTCCTCCTCCTCCTCCTCCTCCTCCTCCGCAGGAATGACACGAGGAGGAGGAGGGTGCCGCGGAAAGACAAAACGAAAGAGCCCCTACTGGTGGGACCCCAGTCCTTCAATAAGGCCGCCGGAGAAATGTCTAGTGATTGGAAGGAGGGTTGTCTAAAGACCTTTCAGGGTTAGGCTCAGGGGGCGGGATGCATCGACCCCCAGCTGCCCGATGAAGCGAGGGCGTTGGATAAGGGAACCCTTCGATGAGAAACCCAGGGTCCAGACGCCGGTGTAACTTCCGTTGGCGTTGGGCCACGTGTGTTATCGCCGCCATCATCGGACAAAGAATCTTTCGGGCTCTGGAGCCTCCTGGGCGCATTCTTGAGGGAACGCCCCCACAGTAGCCCTTCCGCCGATAAACTTGGGGATATTTGCTATCAGGGGTCCATCGCCAATCCGTCGGCGATGCATGGTCCAAGGTTGTCCCGCCCCCCTCCCGCCCCAAATACATGTGGGATCGATGCCCCAGTGAGCCTCGGGAAGGCCTCGCGAATGGGATCGCTCCCCCCCCCTGTGCTCGTGGCCCTGTGGGCACTGCGTAGTGGAGGGTGCCAGTGCACTCCTCCTCCCTTCCCCTGTGGGTGTGGGGTGGTTCGTCGTCGTCGTCGTCTTCGTCGTCGTCGTCGTCGTCGTCGTCGTCGTCGTCGTCGTCGTCGGAGGCGGCGCCGTCGCCCGCGGCGGCGTCGGCGTCGGCGTCGGCGTCGGCGTTCTCCCACCATCCCATCCGGGGGGGTGGCCCGTGGAATCCTGGGGCCCACCCCACCTGGGGGGTGCGGCCTGTGAGCCCTCGAGCCGGGAGCACCTGTCGCCTGTCGCCGAGTCCAGGTCGGTGCTTCCGCCCCCGGAGCCGGTCCCCCCTTTATAGCCTTTCCCCGCAGGTCATCACGCGCACGTGGCAGACCGCCGCGAAGATGAAGGCGCGACGCGCCCCGCCTCTCCGCCTGCGCCGCCTGCGCGCCCGGGTCTCCGGCGGCAGACGGCCCTCGTCGGCCCGGGCGCTTCTCCTCGGCGTCGGCCTCTGGTCTCGGCTAGTGATGCGTAAGAGTGGCCCTTCGCCGGAGCGACCTTTTGGTGCGGGCCCCTCGGGGTCCCTCCGATCGCCGAGCGCGATGCGGTAGCCGCGTCTTTCGCGCTCGGGTCTGGTCCCTCCGCGGCCCCCAGAAAGCCGCGCACCAAAGGCCACTCTTGCCCATGGCGTGCAGTCGATGGTCGGCGGCGAGCCCGGGGGGGGAATGAGAAGGGGCGGGCCTTCTCACCAGAAGGCTCGGAAGTCCCCCGGCCTTCTGCGAAGTTTCTGGAGCCTTCCCCGAAGACGCAGAGCGCTGCCCGGGAGGCGCGCGGGCTTCCGAGAGGTCCCGCCGCCCCTCCGAGCAGGCCGCCTCCTCTGCTCCTCGCTTCCCCCGCTCGCTCGCCGCCGATGCGGGGCGCGCCGTCGGGGCGCGCCGTCTCTCAAGAGTGGGCCGGGGTGCAAAGCTCTGGGCTTACGTCGGGCCTGTCCCTCTGCAGGGGGAATCTTCAAAAATAGTCCAACTATTTTTTGAGCATCTTTGGGGCATCTTTAGGGCATTTTTCTAGTTTTTTTTTTTATTATTTTTTTTTTTCATCCCAAATCCCACTGTAGGGGGACAGGCCCGACCTAATATGCCTCCCAGATGGGGTCGGAGGATCGCGCCACGTCGCCGATGCATCGCCGATGCGTCGGCGATGCGGCTCGATGTGGATCCCTATTTTCTTCACGCCGACGTCGGCGATGCATCGCGGACGTCGCCGATGCATCGGCGATGCGGTTCGATGTGGATCGCCGATTTTCTCCACGCCGACGTCGGCAATGCATCGCGGACGTCGCCGATGCGGCGCGATTCTCCGACCCCATCTGCTCGGAGTCCATCTGGGAGGCCTCCGAAAGCTGCCCCCGGACTTTTCGGAAGGCACCACCACCATCCGCGCCTGGCCAGGTCCCTCTTGGGACCCAGGGTGGTGCCTGCGTCCGTCTTGGAGGCCTCTAAGGCTGTCTGGGGGCCCTCTTTGGTCGTGTCGGGACCTTTTTGATACATTTTGGGCTATCTTGGGGCGAACTTGGAGGCCTCTTGGGCCGTCTTGGAGCGTCGGGAAGACGAGAAGGTGTCTTGGAGGTGCCTTGTGAGACTCTGTGATTTTTACCTCTTGGGGTCTTCTTCGGAGTGCTCTTGGAGGCGTCTTGGAGGCGTCTTGGAGGTGCCTTGGACCGTTTGGAGGCCATCTTCGGAGAGTGGGAGGGATAATTCGGCGATTCGGGGCCCTCTTGGACCGTCTCGGAGGCGTCTAGGGGGACTCTTGGCCCGTCCGGATTTTTCTGGGGCAGGGGACCCCCGGGGTAGATGGTATTCTGATCTGGGACCCCTCTCTGGACCCCCCGCGACCTCCTCCCCCGCGGGGCAGGGATCAAAGGGACGGGGCTTCCCTTCGACTCACCTGCGGCGTTGCTCAATTTCGCTTTGGCTGGCGCGCTTGAGGAGAGGGCCCAGGGAAGGGGGGTAGTGGCGACGGCGACGGCGACGACGACGGCGACGGCGACGACGGCGATGGCGACGGCGTGGGTGACGACGACGGCGACGACGGATGGAAGAGCGCCTGTCGCACGCCGACAGGGTCGGGGGACTTCGGCATGGGGGGTCCGTTTTCTTGCTCGGAGGCCCTGGGCTTTCCGCCTTCTGCTATTCTGGTCGAGTAGGAGTCAGTGATTGCAGAATTGATTTAGCCCAAACTGGATTTGTCCAATCGAATCTACGACAAACGCGTAGACTTGTTGCAGATATCTCGTAGATCCGACGAGGAATGCAGTCTCGGGGTAGAACAGTTTTGTAGTCGACCCCCTGCTCGAATTAGAAGAAGGCTGGCCGGGCCGCGTTTCTCTCGGCGGCCGTGGAGAGCCCGAGGGTGCCCCCCCCCCGAGGCAGGACATTACACGAAAGGAGTCCGCGTCTTGGCTTCCCCGAGGCGTTGGCGCTATATGCGGTCACCCTGGTGCTCCTGTCGCAGGCGATTTTTCTCCCCCGGCCCCCGAGTTTGCGACGAGGAATGAAGCTGCTGCGGAAAGGAGGGGAACCCTGGGAACGAGTCCGTCTTGGCTTCCCCAAGGCGTTGGCGCTATGTGCGGTCACCTGGTACTCCTCTCGCAGGCGAGACTTCTCCCCCAGCCCCCGACATCGCGACGAGAAGTGAGGCTGCTCAGGACAGGAGGGAGACCCTGGGATACACCCCCAGGGTGCTATTCGGACGCACCCCTGATCGAGGATGGGCGCCCCCCCATCGTGTATCCAAGGGTTGGGCCCAACTTTGCTGGCCCATTCGAGAGCCCCACGAAGCCTGGGATAGAGGTCGACGTCACCCCTGTCATCGTCCTCCCTGCCTGCCCCTCCCCGTGGCCGCTTGCCCGCAGGATCAGCGCGGCCCGCTGCCAGAGGACAGCATCGGCTCCGACAACACCAGGATCAAGAGGAGGGGCCGGGGCCTCGTGGGCGAGGTTGAGGGCCAGGGCCTCAGGGGGGGTGCGTCGACCCCTGGTCGCCCATGGATCGCCGATAGAGGAGGAGGAGGAGGAGGAGGAGGAGGAGGAGGAGGAGGAGGAGGAGGAGGAGGAGGAGGAGGAGGAGGAGGAGGAGGAGGAGGAGGAGGAGGAGGAGGAGGAGGAGGAGGAGCGAGGAGGAGGAGCGAGGAGGAGGAGGAGGAGGAGCGAGGAGGAGGAGCGAGGAGGAGGAGGAGGAGGAGGAGGAGGAGCGGGGCCCATGGATCGCCGATAGGGGGCCCGACATCAGGTGATCGCAAACATGGATCAAGGGGGCGTGGATCAGTGGCGGGTCCCGCTTCCATGGGAAGTCGCGGCTTCCCGCCGCCGAGCGAGGCGGCGCCGGCCGCATTTTGGGGAGGGCACCTCCCCCGACACATGGATTTGGCGACCGCGCGCCGAATCTATGGATCGCTATAGTCCATGTTTGCGCGCTCCCGGCGTTAGCCCCACCCCGCACAGGAGCCTCCGGATTCGCCATCGGGGGCCTGTCGCCGATCTATCGGCGATGCATCGCCGATTCCGGGTCGATGTTCCCCCCCCCCCCGAGGCGCCCCCCCCGGTAACGTTGCTCTTCGGGGCCACGCCCGAGTACGGCAGGGTCGTGTCGCATCGACCCGGCGGCGATCCCAGCACCGGCGTTCGAGGTTGAACGCCGCCATTGGCCCAGAATCAGCCAACATGGAACAACCTGGCGATCGAGGAACCACCGATCGTTCGAGTTTGAACGGGCCTGCCGTAACCGAGGGAAGCGATTCAGACCCCCCCCTGGCGTTGAAACGATAACGCACCACGCACATTGAAGCGTCATCGTGACACCCTGGCACTTGGCCGTTGTTCAGCGCTCCTCTGGAGCCCCCAGCAACCCTCGAAAGTGGTGAGGCGGAGGAAGAGGAGGACGAGGCGGAGGAGGAGGAGGAGGTCCAGTTGGGTTGGGCTGCTCTTTTCCTGCAAGTTCTCTACCAAGTCGTCGGGGACAGATGCGCACGCCAGCCACAGGAGAGTGATGACAACTGCTTCCTAGCGAGTGAAGAAAGGCTTTCGCAGGTCCTACAAGCTGCAGAAACTGAGGAACTCGGGCGCCAAGGTTGGAGGCATACAGCGAGCTGGACCTCGAGCGACGGCCTTCTGGGGCTCCGGCGTCTCGGGCCTCTCGTCGAAGCAGTTGCATGGTATGAGGCGAGCTGCTGTAAGTAGCCATAGGCAGAAGATTTTGGCCTCCATTGGCTTCGTTGTTGGGACCGCTCGAGTTGGCCGCCTAGTGGACCCCCAGAGGTTATACTATGCACTGGTGACAGGGCACTGGGCGAGAGCTGTCTGGCTGGGTAGGCCTCCCCTGTAGGTCTCCCAGAGCACTTTTGAAGGGGATGTTGCAGACCCCAGCCAGACCAAGAGCCCTTGGAGTGTTGCTTCCAGCCCTGCCCATTGATACTGGCGAACCGATCGACCTTCGCTTAATTGGACCCAAGCAGGTGCAATGGATGGCTGCTCGTGCAGCCAGTAGTTTGTCGGATGTGATGGCTTTGAATCGGCTCGAAGATGGGCGTCTCGGGGTCCGACCCATCTTTTGGAAGCCTTTGCTCCAGCTTCTCTAGGCACCAGCCACAGATGACTGGACAGAGAGGCACAAGGAATCGCTCCGCTCCGTCACTGCACAGCAGTGGTGTCAGGCCAAGCGGGCTCGACATGGCAAAGCGGACGTGGAATATTGTCAGCTGTGTGGCATGGCTTCTGGCACTGTCTGGCATCGTAGATTTAGATGTGCGCATTGGCAAGAGGCAAGAAGTAAATTTGTTCCCCTGGTCTACTAAAGGCTGCGGCGGTGCTGCAGCTCATTGGGCAGGATCTTGAGAAGACCGCCAGCGCCCTGTTTCCGTTCCCGATCGAGTTGATTCCGCGGCATATTTGGGACTCGGAAGTTGAAATTGTCTGGGCCTTGAAAACTGAGTGTGGGTGTATGACCGGCTCTTTTTTTCGGATGGCTCGGCCATCTACCCAACCTGCCCTCTGGCTAGCAGGGCGGGTTGGAGCCTTGTGCAGCTCAGTGATGATGGCCAACTGCTTGCTGCCGCGCATGGTCCTGTGCCGTGGCACCTCGGTCCGTTCCAAGCTGCCCGTGATAGATAAGGCCTGACCATATTGATGGCGACTCGTGGCACTGTCAGAGGAGATGCTAACTTCCAGATCGATTGCCAGGGAACAGTTGATTGTCTGCTCGATCCTTCAGGTGCGTGTCACGCTGTCAACCCCAGATGCCACATCTGGGAGGAAGTGCACCGAGCCATGCCTGGAGCGAGGGCGATCAAGTTGAAGGAATATCTCCCGTTCCGTGCGGTGACAGAAGGCAGCATTTCGGAGTTTCACTGGGCTGGGAACAGGGCTGCTGATCTGTATGCAGACCAAGTTGCCGCCAAGCACCCTGACCCAGGTCCTGGCACGGAGGCCCTGGATGGATTCCAGGAAGTTGCGAAGGGTTTTGCCAAATGGGCCGCCACCCAGGAGGTCCTGGTGGCGGAGGGGGAGACCTTCGACTCCCTCCCTCTCCCTCCTCCTCGGCTTCGGGACGGGGAGCGGGGCGTGGGTGGGGGGTGGGGGTTTGGAAGTGGCCAGGAGGAGGGCCCCGAGGCCGCCGTCGATTGGGGACCGATCGGTGCGTCGGCCAGAGATCTCGGCGTGGATGTGCGAAGAGCTGCAGGCCTCGGTTGCCCTGCAGGGCCACCCTCTGCAGGCTGCGGAGGTCTCTCTCCCCTCTGGGCTGCCTGCCCCCCAAGCCTGATCATGCCTTTGCTTGCTTGGCATGTGGAGGCTATGCTTGGGGGGGCACACTAAACTTGACGCGAAACTGTTCGCATCGTGCGGCGACGGTAACTTTGGCGCGCCAGCTTACGAGCGCTGTTCATGAACGGTTCCTCTGTGGATCCAGGCAGTATTCGGGCTGGTCCATCGGGGCTTGGAGGCCCCCTTCGCCGCAGGGCCTGGTGGGCCTCGTGGCCCCCTCCTTGGGAATCTGGGCCCCTGGGTGAATTCAGAAATGTTGCTCGCTCGATTCGGCCTCAACCAGGGAAGCCTCGAAGCGGTGATCCACGAGAGGCGTCTGCTATTGCAGCGGGGTCGTGCGAATGGCCCTCGTTTCAGTGACGAGTGAGGGTATCTCTTCTGCTTGTTCCGTCGAGTGCCCCTGGCGCCTCGGTATGTGGGAATGAAATGAATGAACGAACGAATGAATGCATGATTGAGGAGGATGATGATGATGAGGAGGAGGAGGAGGAGGAGGAAACGGAGGAGAAGGAGGAGGAAGAGGAGGAGGATGAGGACAGGGGGGAGGAGGACAGGGAGGAGGAGGAGGACAAGGAGGAGGATGAGAACAGGGAGGGGGAGGAGGAAAAAGAGGAGGGGGAGAAGGAGGAGGACACACGTGTTGATGGATGGGATGCTCTACATGGGATGGGTTGGGGGCGGGGAGATATTATTGGAGCTGCAAGTTTTCCTGGCCCCCTGCACAGGTGATACCACGGAGATGGCCTCAAGACTTTTAATCTTCACAGCCGCCAGGCGTTTCAATAGATAACAAACGCGCAGGCCAGCCCACACAGGCCAGCCTTACAGCGCTGGCATCAGCACGTACAGCCATCTGCCTAATCACTAACGCGTCTCCGCCATCGCCGTGTTTACCTTCGCCGCAGCTTACCTCGGCCCAGCACGCGACTAAGTCCACTGTACTTGGCCAGGCAGCGCCGGCCCAACAGGAAGTGTCGTGGGCGATTGGGGGGTGGCTGGAATGGGTAAGGGGGGAGATATTTTCGGGAGCTGCGAGTCTTCCTGGCCCCCTTGGACACCAGGGAGATGACCTCAAGACTTTTAATACCCAGAGCCGCTAAGCGTTTCAACAGATAACAAGTACAGGCCAGCCTTCACTGGCCAACCTTGCAACGGTAGCGTCAGCAGATACAGCAGTTACCATCCACTGCCACACATTTTTGCTTGACGTTATTTTCCGCAATCCTCCTGAATTGCTACCGCTTCTACATAGCACAGCACACTTGCAGGACTACGTTCGTAGGGGTAAGAAGAGCCACATTGGTGGCCACAGTGACGGTGACCTCCCCCCTGGGTACTGAAACGGTGAAGGGTCCCCCCCCGAAGAACCGAAAAAACGTGTATCAGCCCAAGGATTTCATTTTTTTTGCCACTGGCCAAGCCTGCGCAGATAGTGCCAGCCCTTACCACTTGCAACATCGATACGCTATTTTTTGGTTGTACCCACTCCTAGAATGTCCTGTAAGTTTAACTGATGTTCGCATTGTACGCTTCCTTTTTTACACTAGACTAAAGAGGTGGATGTTTTCAATCTTCTAGGGTGGGAGTGCCCGTTTTACCAGGCAGTGCAGTGCTACTCTTGGTTATACGGCCGCCTTCTTTCCGGCCGCTTACTGCTGCACGTGTATGTCGCTCTTCCTTCATTCGGCTTCGCTCATCGTCGATGGACATGACTAGTGTACTTTCTCTTCGTCCTCTTTCTCTACTTCACCGTCTGGCTGGCGTAGATGCTTTGCCCTTGCGCGCACTCTCTCTTTGGCTTAGCCCTTGCGCCTTTCTATGTTCCGCTGCGCCAGCCAGGCGTAGTTTGTTGGTCTTAGGCCTAAGGCGGTCTTTTCATGTTTTCTAGCCACAAGACGCAACGATCATCTGATCTATGTCTGCGCAACGTCAGAAAAGATGAGGAGGGAAGAGGACGGAGGAGGAGGAGGAGCGGGAGGCATCCTTAATAGTACGATTACCACACCATTGCGTTGCCACGTAACCAGTAGTAGTTTATTCTTAATATCATTACTTTTACAACGACATCTAGTACGAATAACGACTATTACTATTAGTGTTGTTGCTATTTGTTCATGGTATTTCCGATTGCTATTCTTACCCCGATTATTGCTAGTCTTACTTCTTGTGTACTTGCGACGACGACTACTACTACTTCTACTACTAGTACGAATGCTAGTACTACTACTTCTATTACTATCGCTACTACTACTACTACTACTACTACTCATAATAATACTACGACTACTTCTACGGCTAATGCGATTACTACTACCATTCTTACAATTACCGCTGCTAGTATTGTTACCATTGCTACTACTACTGCTACTGCTACTGCTACTGCTACTGCTACTGCTACTACTACTACTACTACTACTACTACTACTACTACTACTACTACTACTACTAGTACTACTACTACTACTACTGTTGCTACTACCATTACTAGTATTACGATTACTGCTACTACGCCTACTACTACTACTACTACTACTACTACTACTACTACTACTACTAGTTTCACTACTACTACTAAT
>CAUYUJ010019982.1:142500-180000 GCA_963575745.1 Prorocentrum cordatum
TTTTGGGATCGGCAGGTTGTTCCTCGATTCTTTCAAGGTTTAAGTCGGGCCTGTTCCCCTACATGTGGCAACATTTTTTTTTTTTTTTTTTTTTTTTTTTTTTTTTTCCATTTTTGATTTTGTTCTGGCATTTTTCGGGTATTCTTCTTTTTCGCCACAACCCCCCCTGTAATTTGGGGGACAGGCCCGACCTAAAGATAGATCCCACCTCCAGGAGGCGGCAGCCGCACGGGCAAGAGCCAGGCAGGACAGAGGCGTCGCTGGCGCTCTTCCGCGGGGGAGAGTGGGGCGAGAGGCGCGGGGGCTGGCGGATCGGGAGCGGCCAAGAGGGGGGTGACGACGAGGGGTGGAGGTGGAGGAGGAGGAGGAGGCGGAGGAGGAGGAGGAGGCGGAAGAGGAGGAGGAGGAGGCGGAGGAGGATGAGGAGGAGGAGGAGGCGGAGGGGGAGGAGGTCGGGGGCGGCCAAGAGGGGGGGATAATTCTTCACGCTTCGTGTATCCCCACCAGCCCAGCTCAAAACAGCAACTCTTGCGAAGCATGCCGACAGTCGTGTTTTTCAGGCGTGTTTCCGCCTGCCCCCGCATATCTCCGGGCCTCTCGTCCTGGTGTGAGTCGTTCGGGCCCTTCTTCCTGGTGTGAGTCGTTCGGGCTCTTCGTCGTGGTTTGAGTCGTTCGGGCTCTTCGTCCTGGCGTGAGTCGTTCGGGCTTCTCGTGGTGTGAGTTGTTCGGGCCCTTCGTCCTGGTGTGAGTCGTTCGGGCTCCTCCTCCTGGTGTGAGTCGTTCGGGCTCCTCGTGGTGTGAGTCGTTCGGGGCCCTCGTCCTGGTGTGAGTCGTTCGGGCTCCTCGTGGTGTGAGTCGTTCGGGCGCCTCGTCCTGGTGTGAGTCGTTCGGGCCCCTCCTTGTGGTGTGAGTCGTTCGGGCTCTTCGTGGTGTGAGTCGTTCGGGCCCCTCGTCCTGGTGTGAGTCGTTCGGGCTCCTCGTGGGGCCTCTTGGGGGCCTCTTGGAGCCTCTTGGGGCCTCTTGGGGGCCTCTTGGGGGCCTCTTGGGGGCCTCTTGGGGGGGGCCTCTTGGGGGCCTCTTGGGGGCCTCTTGGGGACCTCTTGGGGGCCTCTTGGGGACCTCTTGGGGGCCTCTTGGGGGGCCTCTTGGAGGCCTCTTGGGAGCCTCCTAGGGGCCTCTTGGGGCCATCTTGGGGCCTCTTGCGACCTCGTCTGAAGCGCAAAGGAGCGCTGCCCCCTGAGAAGGACAAAATGAAGCCAAAACCTTTGTAAAATCAATGATTTTGCTATGAAGGCAGATGAGCGCGGCCCCCTCAGGATGCCCAAATGGGGCCAAAACCGTAGTAAAATCGATGATTTTTGGTTCAAAGAAGAGAAGAGGGGCCAAACTCGGCCCCCCCGTCGGGGCCAGAATCCTCTTGAGGGTCGTCGTTTTTTGGCCCTCCCAGGAGTCGAAAAAGACCCCCCTGACACCACCCCGGACTCCCTGTCCAGGTCCAGGGGGAGGGGGTAGGGGGAGGGGTAAACCCCTCCCCGAAGGGGAAGATGGGGGGTTAAGAACAGAGAGAGCTCCCTAAACCACTCACGCCCAAAGGGCTGGTGGGATTAGGGGGTGGATATCATGGCGGGGGCCATGATATCCCCCCCGATTTCATGGTGCCTCTTCCTGTCTCACTGCGTGACTGCCCCCCCCCCCTGGGCCGCGCACGTGCCGCCGGCCATGACTTGCGCCCCCCCTCCCTCTCTTGGACGCCCCCCTCCTGGCCGCCCCCGAGGGGAAGAGAGGCGGGGATCCGGGGAGGGGAGCGTGCCCCTTCTGCTGCACTCTCCTCGTGCGCCCCCCCCCCCCCCTTTTGCGGAAGCCTCCCGCAGGCCCTCGGCGCCACGGCCGGAGCCGCCTCGGAGTCCTGGTCAGGTCGCACCCCGGGAGGGGGTCCGGGGCGTGGCGGTGGCGGTGCCGTTTGGTCTCCCCAGAATCGGGGCCTCGCAAAGGGGGGAGGGGCCACAGGGGGGGGATGAGCTCGGTCCGTTGGCGCATGGAGTCGCAGAAGAACGCTGCAAAGAACAAGGTCTCCAGCCGCCGCCGGAACCCGAGAGGCGTCGACAATCGGGGCGCGCGGGGGCATCGTTTTTCGGAAATTCGATGCACCAGCGGACCCAACTCCCCCCCCCCCTCAGGTCCCCCTCCCTTTGGTGGGCCCCGACAGAAGCGAAGCGGAGAGAATCGGGGCGCCGCCGATTCAGCACGATGGCTCTCATAGCGCGGTGCTCAATGGAAGCATTTGGGGGAGTTTGTACGCTTTGGCGTTTTTCCTCCTCCTCCTCCTCCTCCTCTTCCTCCTCTTCTTCCTTCTCTGCTTTCGAATTTTTGTTATTATCATTACAACTCTCTTTCTCACGCCTTCTGCTCATCATTCTTCATCGTTTACCTTTTCATTGTACTTGCAACCGCGCTTGCTGTGATTGGGCAGCCTGTCAAAGCTCGCCCGCGGCGCTGGGGCCAGCCTTGGCAGACCCGCGTCTTTGTGAAACAGTGTTTCTATGACGGCAGCGGGTGCAGACGCAATTCTGATTTCTTCTGCGGCGGCAATTGCCTGCAAACATCAAGCAGCAGCAGCAGCTCTCACGCCGACCATGTCTTCGACTCGTGATTCTCTCTGGGCTGGGGGGCGGCCTGGGAGCGCACCCCGCGGAGAAAAGGGGCGGGTCAGGCAGCCTGGAGGTGGGGAAGCTGGCCGACATCTGCCTCTGGCCTGAGGGGGGGAGGGTCACGGCAGCACGCGCGGTGCAGCAGCAGCAGCAGAAGCAGCAGCAGCAGCAGCAGCAGCAGCAGCAGCGGCGGCGGCGGCGGCGGCGGCGGCGGCAGCAGCAGCAGCAGCAGGCAGAGTAAGCGACGGGGAAGGAGGGAGACGGTGTGTGGGGGAGGCAGGAGCGCCGACGATTCGGTGCGATTCGAGCCGCCAGCGATTGCGATTCGGTTCGGTGGGGCCCGATTGACTGGCATCCGCCGTTGCCAGCCGGAGCAGGGCGCGGCGATCCGATCTTGGGCGTTGCGTAATAGGGGGGTCATAAATGGGGGGGTGGCGAGGGTGGTCCGAAAAGGTACCCAAACGGTACCTAAACGAGCCCCCTGGGGCTCCGGAGGGGCCCGAAAGGGGCACGAAAGGGGACCTTTTCTGACCCCCCCATTTGTGACCCCCCCATTAAGCAACGCCCAACGATCTCGCTTCGATTCCGGACGGTCCGCTGGCGATCCGATCCGTTCCCGATCCGATCCGACTCCGCGGTTCGATGAAGCTCGGGCCTGGGAGGAGGAGGAGGAGGAGGAGGAGGAGGAGGAGGAGGAGGAGGAGGAGGAGCAGGAGGAGGAGGAGGAGCAGGAGGAGGAGGAGGAGGAGGAGGAGCGGTGGCGGAGGCCGAGACGTAGGATGAGGCGCAGCAGGAGCAGGAGCAGGGGTGTGAGTGCGACCGTCCGCGGGCCTCTGTGCTGGCTGCCAGCCTGCGGCGGCAGGTCGGCGCTGCCCTGTGGACAAGCAGTGCCCTGTAGGCTTCAGCGGCTCGCCTGGCCTGGACCCCACTTCGAGCAGGCGAGTGCGCCCCTGGAGGTACTCTTCGAGGCCCCCCGCCCGCCTCCGAGATTACCTAGAGCCTCGCACTGGCAAGACCTTCTCCTTCTCTGCATTCGAGAAGGCGAGTGCTCCCTGGAAAGCAATGTTCACGGCCTTCGCCCATCTCAGAGCCTTGATCGCGAGGCCGGCGCTAGCACACCTCATGCAGGAGGTGCCACGCGGCGCCCGGGCAGCACCACTGGATGGATGACGACGATGACGGTAGTTATGATGATGGGGTCGTTGGTGGCATGTCCTTTACAAGGGCGGCGTAGGTGGAGAAGGTCGAGTGTGGTGGGGTGGAGTGACGAGAGCCAGGAAAGGGAGGCGCCCGGCAAAGGGTGTGATGGGCAGGACGGCGAGGAGGCTGGGAAGGAGGAGGGAGGCGGAAGAGGAGGCGGCGGAGGAGGAGGAGGAGGAGTCCAGGAGGAGGAGGACGATGCGAGGAGGAGGGGGAGGAGGAGGAGGAGGAGGAGGAGGAGGAGGAGGAGGAGGAGGAGGAGGAGGAGGAGGAGGAGTTTGAAAGAGGAGGGTGAGGAGGGGGAGGATCGGGGATGAGACTCGGGACTGCGTATGGCCAGGGCCGGGACGAGGAGAAGGCGAAAAGTAGAGGCAGATTGAGACGGACGGAGGAGCAGGTACAATAGGATGAGGCGGATACGGGGAAGGCAGCCGGCCATGTTCGGCGCCAAGCCCGAGATGGTCATCAAAGGCGCCGCGGGGGGGTCCCTTCGCTTCTCTTCTGAAGCCACTGGTGGTCCTCATCTCTCAAGCCTCCGCAGCGGGATATCCTCCGTCCAGTCCGCTCCTCTGCACCTCATCCTCCCTGTCCCTCCCAGCTCTTTCCCACCTGCCCGTCCTCCTCCCCCCCTCACCTTGCTCCCCGTCTCCCCCTCCACCCATCTGGGGGGGAATCCCTCGGAGGAGGAGGAGGAGGAGGAGGAAGAGGAGGAGGAGGAGAAGGAGGAGGAGGAGGAGGACGAGGACGAGGAAAAGGAGGAGGAGGACCTCCCCCCTCATCCTTCCCTGTCTCCTCCTCCCCCCCCTCCTCTCATATCCTGTCCATCCGCCTTTCTTTGTGAACGGCCTCTCCCTGCCGCGCCAGCAGACATGCCCGCGCAGGCCAGGGCGTTTCGCTGGAGCTGCTCGCAGTTTTCTGCCCCGAAGCTTAAGGTTAAGGCGGGCGTGTCCCTTTACAGAAGGACGATCCAAAAATAGTAAAACAAATCGTGCGGGGACGATTTCTTAATGCATTTTGACGCTAGTTCTGATTATTTATGATTTTCTCTCCCTTCCAAAATCAGCCTGTAGGAGGACACGCCCGACCTGAGCTGAACATCTCCAAGAGTTGCATGGATGGCGGGGGGTCCTTTTCAAAAATGGGCTCTCGCTCCAGCGCTGCGCGCGTTGTTGTGGAAGTGTTCTAGCCGTGCTGCTGGAACCTTTGTAAAGTGCAGTCCTCGGCTTTGGGGGCGCGCACATTCTCGCCATGGCGACGCACACATTCGTCTTGAAAGCTCGCAGCAATTATACGCATGAAGGCTGCCTCCGTTTCAAATGGCGCTCTCGCCTCAGCACAGCGCGCATTGGAGCTTCAGTTACACGGATGGATGCCAGTTCGTTTTGACATTCTGTTGTTTCGTATGAATTGTCAATGCCAAGTGGTCAAGGGTAAAATTGTGAAACATTTTCACGGGCGAATGTTGCCTCGTTTTTAAACTGGGTCTCTCGCCTGATGTCCCCTGAAACAAATACAGCCGTGCATGGAATTACTTGTGCAACACTTGCACGGGTTTGGGGGCGGTTTCGTCTCAAAGAGGGGTTCCCGCTGGACACTTCGCTGAACATTGCGATCCTACATCCCCCCTCGAAATCAAACGCATGCTTTTCCAACTACGTGGCGACGTCCCTGGACCTCCAATCTAGATTTTTGTTGTTGCCCCCGCGAGGCGCGCTGCGCGCGCCCGTCCACACTGACAGTCGGGGGCGACGGGGCGGGATAACAACTCGCGTTTGATGTCGAAGGTGGTTGTGCGTTGCCGCACTCCTCTACGGGATCGCAGGGCCTCCGCCCCGGCGGATTCCGCGCCCTCCGTGCCCGCGGCCCCATACGCCCCGCCTGGGCGCGTCCGCCTCCCGCGGAGAGCCGAGAGGCGGCTCGTCGCCCGCACGTGGGACTGCGTGGCCAGGTCCTCCGCCTCGGCGGCGAGCCTGTCAGGGTCACCGCGCAGAGCGACGTGATGGGCGCCGTGGGCCAGGCAGGAAGCGGGAGAGGGGTGAGGGCCTCGTCCACCCTCGCCCCGCAGCAGAGCAGGACACGTCCCAGCCGGAGGGCTGGGGCTGGATCTTGGAGGCCGCCTTCCCCCTCCACGCCGCAGCCGCGGCGCCGAGCAGGGCAGGGCCGCCTCGGGAGACCTTGCAGCATGCGTGCCGTGGTCTCCATGCTCTTTGAGTTCGTTTCCGGTGCATGCCGACGGCAACCTTCCTGCATGCCGACGGCAACCTTCCTCCACCTTTTCGCCCTGTTCTCCCTGGCTGTGATGCGTATGGTGTCGCCACCTGCCGTGGGCGAAGCACATATCCATATCCGTGGCTTCACGGGGCCGGCCCTTGGATCTCGACCTCGCAGATACGGGGCGTTTTTTTCGCGAATGCCCTGCGCGAAGCGTCTCCGTGCGACCGCATCGCGGCGGGATCGCGCCCCGGCATCAAGACTGCGATGGCGCGGATGCGGGTATGTTCGCCGCTCGTGAACCTGGGCATCCGGGCGCGGACACCCCGCCCAGTTGATTCTAAGCGTGACGTCTCCGCCGCGCCATGGGCGCGACCCCCGCAACTGCGATGACGACGACGGCGCCAGTTCGCACCTCCTGGCCGCCGATGCCCACGGCGGGCGCTCACGGGCTATGGCCTGGCGAGCGAGTTTGTCTCGCTGCTCGCGACCAGCGCCTCGGCCGCGGCTACCTGGGCGTTCGCGTGCGAGCGTCGCCATATGAAGGCGGACTTCGCCCTCGAGCAAGTGCGCGGCGGTTGCTGGAGAAGCTGCGCGAGGCGAGCGCGGTCAGTCTGGATGCGGCAGCGTGGCTCCGGACCTTCTCTCTGCGTCGGCTCACCCCGGCCGCGTGCGTGGTGGCCGCTGCCGAGCAGGCGGCGGGGCGTCGCGCAGCGTGGCTCGAGGCGGGCCCTGGCGGCCCCGGGGCGAAGGGGACTTGGCAGCGACGGGCGGCGCAGCTGTGCTGCGGCCGGCTCCGGGCGCCGCGGTGGCGCGCGCCCGCGGGAGGCTCGACTGGCGCGTCCGGGCCAGCGACCGCTCCGGCCCAGCGACCGCCCCGCGGAAGTGGTGGCCGTCGGGCAGTTGCCCAGCGCCCGCGGCACGCCTCGCATCGCCGCGGCCGTCCTCCGCACAGCCGTGGGCGGCGGGTGCGCGGCGCGGCGCTTGCGGGGGCGCGCGCCGTGCACGACGGGGATAGGATCGAAGAGCATGCCCAGCGCGAGGTTTACCACGCTCTCCGTCGGCGACACGCGGGGTTGGAGGCCCCGGCGGGCAGGAACAAAATGGAAGCGTCTTCTGAACATGTTGCCCTCGCGTTTTGTGTGGCGGGGGGCGGGGCGCGCGACGACCAGCGCATCATGTCCTCCTCGGGGCCCCCATGGTGTCCGCGGCGTGCAGGACACGGGCCGCGGCGCGGACGGATTTTCTTCGGCGGCGCATCGTTGCCGACACGCTTCTATCGCGTTTGCGGGAGGGCGCGCGGGGGCTCCCGCGGCTGGAAGCCCTCTGCGGCCAGTCAGGTGCCGCGCTCTGCTTGCGGCTTCGTCGCTTCCGCCCCGACCCCTCTCCGCTTCTGCGGCCCGTAATTCGTGACATTTTCGTTGCGTGCCCCCGCTTCTGTACTAGTCTCTCGTAGGCCGCCGCGCCTGCGTGCCTCGGCGAGTGCGGCGGCCCGAAGTCGGCCAGGCCCGCCCCGTCGAAGGCCTGGCGCCGCGCTCCGCGACCCCTCTCCTGCGTTCCTCGGCCTCCTCCCCCCCCCCCCCCTGCGCGAGTCTGCGGCCAGTGTTCCGGCCACGGTCGCAGGGCACTCGCTTCGTGGCCGGGGGTGCGTTTGGGCCTGCGATGTGTGGCCTCGAGCTCTGGGGCGGGCATGGCGGCTCCAGTGTCCGCCCTCTGAGTGGCAGGCCGGCCAAGCGATGCGCGGCGCGTGGTGGAGCCACGGGGCCTGACGCTTTGGGCCCTCCTCTCCTCTCCCTCCTCCTTCTTCCCCCTCCCGTTCCCCCTCCCCATCCCCGCTTGAATCTTGGGCGCCGCGGGGTTGGGGAAAGGTAGCGAATTTCCCACCTGGCTTGTGCGCGCTAAAAGCTCCGAGGCAGAGATATCTGCCCGAATGTCCCTACTACTTGTGAGCCCAGCCTGCTGAGCGGCGTGCGGTGCGCAGTGGGGCCACGGAACTCGGCGATGCGCGCACTCCTCCCTTTTCCCTCCTTCCCAGGCCACCCTCCCCTCCCTCCGTCTTCAGTTTCAACTCCGACCATTTCGCCCAGGCCCGCTGGATGGCGCGTGGTGGGTGTTAGAGCCAAGGTGCTCGACGATGTGAATGTGCCTCGTTTCTTTCTTGATCCCCTCTCGGTTGCCGTTTGTATCGATGCACATTCGTTCTGGCTGTCGCCATGCCCGCCAGGAGGGCGGTGCTAACTTCACGTGGCCTTTGAGTTTACGTGGCCACTCACAGAGCCGAAGCTCAGGTATCTATTTACGCATGTTTGCCAGCTCCGCCAAGACCAGGTTGCGTGCAACGGCTCGGATCGCCTATGACAGGTGGTTGGCCTGGGCATTCTTCTACATTTAGGGGTATTCCTCTGTGTCTCCCCCCGTCCTTTGTCGTCGCCGTTTCTTCCTTTTCCTCTGCTTGTCCCTCCTCCCGCTGTGGCGGCCCTGAGGATCGAGCTCGAAGATCATTGCCAGACATTGGAGGTGCCGCTCGCGTTTTATTATCAGTGTTGTTGTCGGTGCCTTCTTGGGTGGCCCCGGTGCCAATTTTTGTCGGGTTGCAAGTTCGTCGGTTCTCTCCGCTTCGTCCCACCAGCTTTCCTCCTCTTTTCCCCTAGTTTGGCTTCAAAATCGCCCCACAACCATCCGAAAGGGCTTCTGGGCAGTCCAAGAGAGCCCCAAAACGGCACAACACGGGTCCAAGATGGCCCTCAGAGAGCCCCATGGCGGCCCAAGATGGCCCCAAGACGCCGTCCGAAGCATTCCAAATCGTGACCTGGTCGTTCAGGGAGACCGAGGTTGGAGGCAGTGTGGCCCGAGGAAGCCCCCAGAGGCCCCCAGAATACGCCCAGGAGGCCTCCACAAGGCCTTACGAAAGCCTGAAACAACTTTTGTGAGGCCCCCAGAGGCTCTCCAAGGAGGAGCCTCCGCAAAAAAGAGCTGCGGAGGATGGGGAGAATGCGCAGGGTATGGCGAAAATGAAGGAAAAAACATGGAGGAAGGATAACGAATAACATTATTATAGCGGCGATGCCGGAAAAGGCAACAAGGAGGTATCGCTAAATTGTCGGCTTGACCGTCCTGCTATTCCGCCTGCACACCAAACTTCAAGGACCAAGGTGCATGGCCCGACGCGCCAATGCAGTCTTGTATGTATGTGTATATATACACATATATGTATATATGTATATGTATAAATGTGTATATATGTGTATATATATGTAGAGATATTCGAGTGGCTTACGCCGACCCCCGAGAAGGAGCGAGAGCTTGCGACGATCTTGGAAGTTATCTTGTGGGTGAGGAGCTTCTTGGATGCATTTGAGGGGCTCGTGGGATGCCTCGCAGGTGCCGCTTGGAGGGCGCTTGGGGGCATCTGGGCCTGGGTGGCCTTCTGGGCCATTTTGGGGGCCTCCTGGGGGCTTCTTGGGGACCCCTTGGGAGCCTCTTGGGGTCTCTTGTGGTCGCCTCGGGGGCGTCGGGGGGGCTCTTGGGGCCATCATGGTGAGAAAGGCTCGAAATGTCAGTTCGTATCACCCTTCTTGGGTCCCTCTCAGGGCTCTCTCGGGGCTCTCTTGGACCGTCTGGGGGGGGCCCTGCGGCCGTCTTGTGGCCTTTTACGTCGTCATGGGGCTTTCTTGGGGGTCTCATCGGCCTACTTGGGACGATCCTGAGAATTGGCCCGTTTGACGGTGTCAGGACGAAGAGGGCGAGTATGCTAAACATGTGCATTTTCCAATGGGAATGGGATGATTTTCGCTTCTGGGAGCCCTCTCGGCGGTCCTATTGGTCTTGGGCGCCTCGTGGGCCGTCGCGAAGCCATTTTGGGTCGTCGTGGGGCTACCGTTGGCGATCTTGACGCTTTCCTGCACGGTTTTGGCGCTGTTTGTGCGCTCTGTGGGGGCTCTCATGAGTCGTCTTGGGGCTTTTCGGATGTTCTGGAGGCCCCAGAGGTGCGCTTAGGAGCTCGTCTACCCCCCTCCCCCTCCCCCGCCCTGAAACAGCATTTTGGACCCTGGGGGAGGAGGAAAGGGGGAGGGGGACAGCCAAGGGCACAAGCCTTTTCATCCCTAGCAAGCGGGGGTCGTCGGATTTACAATGTTGTTGGAGTGTTGGGCCCCTCCGGCCGCCCACAGCACAGAATGACAAATGGCGGCACCCTCTTTTAGCCCTGGAGGTCTAGGGCTCTTTTTCGGAGCTCTGTTTTTTCCTCCAGCCTCCAGAGCAGAGTAATCGACGTCACAATTTCGATAACCAAACGGCGCCAGGAGACCGCCCAAGAGGCCCCAAAAACGGCCCAAGAGGGCCTCAAAACGCCGCCAACATGGTCCTTGGAGAGGCTCATGATAGTCCATGGCTGCCCAAGATGGGCTCACCACGGCCCCAATATGACTCCCAGATAGGCCAAAGACGGCCTCGAGGGGCCCAAGATGGCCCAACAGGGTGCCAAGACACCCCCTGAGACGTTCAAGAGGCTCCACGACGGGCCTAAGACGGCTGGAGGTGGCCAAGGCACTTTCACAAATGCCGTAAAGAGCGCCACGACACGCCACGACGTCACAAGAGGACCAGAAGCCTCCGGGAAGCCTTTCGGCAACCTCCCATGAGCCTTTCTGGGGCATCCTGGGAGCTCCCAGAATAATTTCATAATTTTTCAGAGGGTTACCTGGTGCCTATCAGCAGCTTTCTGTTCAGCCCGAAACTCTCAGTAGATATCGTGAGCTTTCCGCAGCCCCTGGACAACTTTCCAGAAACTCCCAGGAGCTCTTCGGAAGTCTTTCAGAGAATCTTTCAGACATTCCCATGCAATTTACATACGCTTTCAGAAGTCTGCAAGACGCTCAGGAATCTCGGGTGCCCGGGGACTACCCAGTTTCCCTGGAAACGCGCACCAGTCTACCAGAGATCGTATTTTTCCAATGCCAGAGGAGACCGTTTTCGTTCCATTCGGTTGTGGCGAGGAGAGGTCGGCCCCGGAAAAGCATCGGGCCAGACAGCTAACACTCACCCTTACTTGCTCATGAGTGCTGCTGGCACGGTGCAAGTCGTACCCACAGCTCCTTTGCGGGCGTTTCGACGTTCACCCCCTCATGCGGATGTCTTGTCCTGTCCTGTCCTGTCCTCCTCCTCCTCCTCCTCCTCCTCCTCCTCCTCCTCCTCATGCTCATTCTCACCATCCTCTTTCTTACCTTCGACATTCCGTCGGGGACCCGACGTTGCGTCACTCTTGCTTGTCCTCTTCCCCCACCGGGCCCGGGCCACTCAGGGGGCACCATCGCGTGGGCGCAGATGGGGGACCCGAACGCCTCCATCCCCACGCCGCAGCCGGCGGGATCGGGGCGGGACGTGGGTGGGCACCGTAAAGAAGAGGGGGGCTCCCTGGGGGGCAGGGGTCACAGACGTTTTGCTCCTGTCTCGGTGGTTTCGGCTCCCGCCCAGCCTGGGGGCCGCCAGCGCGGGGTCCTGCAAAGGGCCACAGGGTATCCAGGATCCGTCTCCCCCGTGACCCCTTTGGCTCAAGGCCCCCGGGGGGTGGGGGTGGGAAGGGGAGATGAGCGGAAGCAGAAAGGGGAAGAGGGGGGAAGAAGGTGATGGGGTAGGTTCGTGTCGTGTCGATCCTTCCGCCGCGGGCGTTGAATGCCGCCAGGCGCCCAAAATCGGCCAACATGGGATCAACTTGGCGATTGAAAAGCCGCCGATTGTACAAGGTTGAGCAATCCACGCGGTGCCATATACCAATGTCAGATACCAACGCGCAGGTCGTCACGACACGAACCCGCCGCAGGGAAATGCGGGGGAGGAGGAGGAGGAGGAGGAAATGGAAGAGGAGGAGGAGGAGGAGGAGGAGGAGGAGGAGGAGGAGCAGGAGCAGGGAGGGGGAGGGGGGCCATGGGGGAGAAGGGAGGCGGACGGGATGGGGGGGTCGCAGGCAGGAGGCTTGGCGCGGGAGGGGAGGAGAAGGAGGAGGAGAAGGAGGAGGAGGATGAGAGGAGGAGGAGGGAGGAGGAGGAGGAGGAGGAGGAGGAGGAGAAGGAGGCTCCTCCCCCCCCTTTCTTTCCGTTCCTTCCTCCAGCTCCTCCCTCTCCTGCTCGGCTTGGCCCTCCTTCCGCTCTGCTTCTCTTCTCCTCCTCCCCTCCACTCGCCTCGGCCCGCCCCCCCCCCCCCCTTCATCTCCCCTCCCATCCATCTTCCCCTCCCCTTCCTCCCCACGCTCCCTCCTCCAATCCGTGCCCCTCTCGACTTTTGCTCCGCTATCCTCCCCCCCTCCTCTCCCTTCCCCGCCACGCCCTTCCCCGGGAGAAGATTCGGGACACCCCTGGCTTTCGATGGAACACCCTTCCGTTCTTCGTGTTCGGGTTCTCTTCATTTTGAATATGCTTTTCCTCTTAACATCCCCACGGGGCTTCGGCCCTCGGCACAGGGGCCCGGCGTGTTCTTGATCCGCGCTCTTGTGGCCGTGTGGCGTGGCGGCTGTGCGCAGTTAGAAACAAACGCGATCACAGCATCCCGTGCTCTGGGCTGCCAGGCGCCACTCCTCCTCCTCCTCCTCTTCCTCCTCCTCCTCCTCCGCCTCCTCCTCCTCCTCCTCGTCCCCTTCTCCTCTTTTCCTCCTCCTCCTTCTCCTTCTCCCCTTCCTCCTCCTCCTCCTCTCCTCCTCCTCTTCCTCCTCCTCCCCCTTCTCCTGCTCCTCATCCTCCTCCTCCTCTTCCTCCTCCAGTCCCTCCTCCTCCTTCTCCTTATCCTCCTGCTCCTCCTGCTCCTTTTCCTCATCCCCCTCCTCCTCCTCCTCCTCCTCCTCCTCCTCCTCCTCCTCCTCTTTCTTCTCCTCCTCCTCCTCCTCCTCCTCCTCCTCCTCCTCCTCCTCCTCCTCCTCCTTCTCCTCCTCCTCCCCTCCTGCCTCCTCCTCCTCTTCCTCCTCCTCCTGTCTCCTCCTCCTCCTTCTCCTACTCTCCTCCCTCCTCCTCCTCCTCCTCCTTCTCCTTCTCCCTCCTCCTCCTCCTCCTCCTCCTCGTCCCCCTCTTGCTCCCCCTCCTCCCTCCTCTCCTCCTTCTCCTCCTCCTCCTCCTCCTCCTCCTCCTTCTCCTCCTCCAAGGTCACCACGAGCCAGCGCAATAATAGTAGTAATGTCCGCAACAATATTAATGCTATTCGAATAATAGTAGTAATGCTGATTACAAGAGTAACAACACAACAACAAACATACTTCCAATACTGTTACTTCTAATACTAATACTAGCATGAATGACAGTAATAATGATGAGGGCTCGAAGTACCGATCCGCGAGCCGGTACGCGGAAAAGGTGAAATCCGCCAAGGCGAGGTTGGTCCAAGGGCTGTTGGACGAGGGGTCCTTCAGCCATGAGCAGGCGGCGTACATCATGTCAGCGCTGGGCCTCGGGGAGATGGCGACGCCGACCAGTCAGTAGTGAGCGAGTGAGGTGTAGCTTGGCCTCCCGCCAGCGCGGGTCGTGGTTCGACCATCGCGCGGGCAGGTGCTCTCTTTGGTGCTGGCCGCGGTTCGGTTAGCATCCTTCGTTTTAACTTGCAGCGGGATGCTGCCTCTGCCTGGCCTGGGCCGTGGTGCGGCTAGCGCGCAGTCAGCGGGAAGCTGCCACAGTGGAGTTTCCCGCGCGGGCCGAGGATCGGCCTACGCGTGGGCCTCCGCTGACTGTGTCGCCGCAGCGTGGCATCGTTTGCTTTCTGCGAGGGAGCTTGCTCCATGTTCTAATCCACCTAATCCACCTTCCCCCTCCCCATCCCCCAGACCGGCCAGGGCGCTCGAGGCGAGCGCTTTCTCGGCTGCCGGGGATTCCGATTCCATGGCAGGGTCCTGGGCCTCAGGATGGAACTCCTGGAAGGTCCAACTCGGCATCGCCGCTGCTACACTTGCGGTCGAAAGTCGGCTGACTCTAGAATAATCCCGCCTAGTCCAGCTCAGTCCCGAGCAATTCTGCCTAAGTCCGGGCTCGATCCAGCCGAGTGGTCCGGCTCAGTGGCCCCTCTGTTGGGCTTGGCAGCCCGCGCTTGCCCGGTCTTGCGACAACCTCCCAGGGGTCGCCTCCTGAGGGACCCCGTGGGACGCCCTGGAGGTGGCCCCGTGCGATCTCCCCGAGGCCTGGGCGCTATTCGCCAACGTGGCGAATGGCTTAGAGGGACTCGATGTATACACCACGTCGTGAGGTCGGCCACTGAGGCGTCGAAAGCTTGTCGAAGAAATTCGGTGCACAGACGCTCCAGCGCCCCACAGGCTGGGAAGCTGAGGCGTCTATGCGCCGAGCTGCTTCCTGGCCGACTGGACGGCGTGGTGTATACATCGAACCCGTCTCAGTGGCACGCAGCCGGCGACCACCGCCAGCATTGAGTCGAGCATGTCCCTCTAAAGGAGGAATGCTCAAAAAATGATAAAAAAAATTGTATGGGGACGATTTTTTGACTATTTCTATTTTTTGTTTGGGGGGGGGCATTTTGTTTTAGTCTTGTTTCATAGTTCGCCCAAAATCCTCCAGAAGGAGGACATGCCCGACCTAACGCCAGCAGCGGGCCGCTGCCGTGGGTTTGCCCCAACGCGCCGCGGGCAGGGGCGCGCGCGGCGTCATCCGTGCGGGCGCATCTGCCGCAGAGCCGCCCCGGAGGCCAGATTTTCCCTGCAGCGGAAGCGGGGCTGCGGGCCCCAGGCGCCTGCCCGTCCGCGCATTGCCGTGGCGGGCGAGGAGCGGTGAGGTTTTCCGCCCTCGGGGGCGCTCGTCCCAGGGCAGCTGGGAATTTTCGACCCCTCCCATCCACCGTAGGCCTCCCCATCCACCGCAGGGGTACAAATTTCCCAGCCGCCCTGGGGCAGGCGGCCGTCCCCGACGGTGGAAAGTTTGTCTGACAGCCGTCTTCGTCCGCTGAGGTCTTGTCCGCATGCATTTGTGTCTCTCTCCGTGCCCGCCTCTTTCTGTCCGTGTCCGTCCGGTTCTGTTGTTCACATGTATGCACCAATGTGTCGTTTGAGCTTGTGCCTTGTGTGTGTGTGTTCGTGTGTATGGTACTTGTGTTTACGTGGGCGTCGATGTGATTGAATTAGTGTTGTTTTGCTTGCCTTCAATGTTCTCGCTCTCTCTCTCTCTCGCTCTCTCTCTCTCTCTCTCTCTCTCTCTCTCTCTCTTCCTTATTCAATATTCACTTTGCTATGCTCTTACAATCCGAGGGGGTGGGACCCCCCCCCTGGGCCGGACCTTCCGGAATCCCTGGCTTCTGGGGCTCCTGGACACCCCTGCCGAGGGTCCCATGAGACCTCTGGGTTTCTGGGAGTCCCTGCCATATCGTGCAAACGAGCCGGCGGTAGTCCCAAGAGGGTCCAACATGGCCTCCTGATGGCCCAAGAGACCTTCCAAACGCCCCAAAGAGCTCCAAGAGGAACACCCAAGTAGGCCTCCAAATCCAACACCTGTGCGTTTCCCATAGGTTTTTGCATTTTTGGGGCAATATCGTTTTTTCGTGCTACCGACGCCCCAGGAAGGGCCGAAAGGCCCCAACATCGCCCCAGGACAACCCATGACGGCCCGAGAAGGCTCCAAGACGGGCGAAGATGCCCCCACGATCCCCGTCGAAGGCCCCAAGACGGACCTTCAGACTGCACCAGGCGCGAGCCCTCTGGCCTTTAAAGGACCCACGACATTGCCAACAGGCGCCCAAGCGCCCCAACCAGGGTTCACGAGGTCCCCAAGAAAACCGAAAATAAACCAATGGGGGCTCCAAGCTATCTCCCAAACCAGCAACATTGTTTCCGCGACAACCCCGAGACGCCTCCCCATAGACCCAAACACATCGAAGAGGCCTTTGACGCACGACCCCGCATTGGCGCCCTCGTCCAGCATTTCCACCAAATATGTCCGAATCCCAGTTTCGCGACGTTCCCTCCTGGCACGTAGATAGGAGGAGGTGGAGGAGGAGGGATGGGGATGGGGATGGGGATGGGGATGGGGATGGGGATGGGGATGGGGATGGGGATGGGGAAGAAGAAGAAGATGATGATGGGGATGATGACGACGATGATGATGATGAGGTTGATGAGGTTGATGATGATGCTGATGAGATGAGGATGCTGATGCTAATGATGATGCTGATGATGATGACGATGGTGATGATGATGATGATGATGATGATGATGATGATGATGATGATGATGATGATGATGATGATGCTGATGCTGATGATGATGATGATGATGATGATGATGATGATGATGATGATGATGATGATGATGATGATGATGATGATGATGATGATGATGATGATGATGATGATGATGATGATGATGATGATGATGATGATGATGATGATGTGGTGGTGGTGGTGGTGGTGGTGGTGGTGGTGATGGTGATGATTCTGCTGATGATGATGAGGAGGATGAGGAGGAGGACGTGGTGGGGCTTGCGTCGTGGATAAGGTGAGGCCTCGGGGAGCATGAGGAGGATGAGGAGCATGAGGAGGAGGAGGAGGAGGAGGAGGAGGAGGAGGAGGAGGGAGGGAGGAGGAGGAGGATGAGGTGGAGGGGGAGGAGGAGGAGGATGAGGAGGAGGAGGAGGATGAGGAGGAGGGGGAGGAGGGAGGAGGGAAGAGGAGGAGGAGGGTGTAGGAGGATCGGGTAATGCCAAGGGGGATCACCACTAGGGGCGGTCACCACTTCCTTCGTGGACCTCAGAACGAAGACGGGGAAGGGGACACATTAGGGAATGATAGCGAATGGCATTATTGAGAGGACGAATCGGACAAGACAACGAGGAGTTATCACCATTTTGTATGCCTTACATTCCTGCCCTTCCGCCGCGACTTCCACCTGCATGCCAAACTTCAAGGACCAAGGTGCGTGGCGCGAAGCGCCAACGCAGTCTGGTATATGCATGTCTGCATATGTATATATATATGTATATACATACACATTGTTCCTGTTCCTCTCTCTCTCTCTCTCTCCCCACGTTAGAGGTTGGGGATGATACCGCGACAAAACGGAGTCGCCCAACCAAGAAGTCGGCTTTGGGTTCGGGTTGTGTGTTTTTTTCCACGGACGAGGAGAAACTGCGCGAGATCGATGACGAGTCGGCCAAGTCCAGGGCCAAGCCGGACAGGCAAATGTTGTTGTGCCGTCTCGCCGTGGCCCGAGAATCTTGGAGTTGTTCAGTGGTTGTTTGTTCCATCGTTGTCCTGCGCTGTCCTGGGGTTGTCCCGTGGTTGTTCCGTGGGTTGTCCCGTGATTCTTCCACGGTTGCCCCGTGGGTTGTTTTGTGGGTCCTCCTATGTTTTTTTTGTGAGTTGGTTCGAGGTTGTCCAGTGGTTGTCCCGTGGATTTTCCCGTCTTTTTTCCAGTGGTTGTTTTGTGGCTGTTCCGTTGGAAATGCAAATGGACATCCAAATCCGTTTGCGCGCGAAGTGCACATTGAAATGCAATTCGAATTTCAATCAGCGGTTTCTGAGGGCTCTCCGCCTCGTCGCTGCGCGCGAGGCCGTTACCGCAAACTATTGTTTGAGATTGTGTGTGTGTGTGTGTGCGTGCGTGCGTGCGTGCGTGCGTGCGTCTGTTTGGCTGCAACTCTGTTCTTTTTTCGCCTTCTGGACTCGCGCGCACCATTGCTGTCGGGAGGTGCTCATGCGGCCGATGTTCGGCTCGTATGGCAAAGCAGTGGCGGGGAGTGGGCCGAGGAGGAAGCAGTTGCGATGAGGGGAATTGAAAGTGGAGTCGACGGCGGAGCAGAAGTTGGCGAAACCATGTCTGCTCACCGAGCTAGGGCCTGAGCTGGATGAGAGAAAAGGGCAATGGCCGGGCCGGGTTTTCCCAGAGGTGTCTTCGGCCCACGGTGTCCCAGGGATCCAACGAGACCCCCACAGCTGTCAGAGCACCCCTCACGGGGCCGAGATGGCCCCAGGGGCCTCAGAATGCTGTGAGAAGCTGCGGGCACAGTTGCCCAGGAGTGTTGCCAGCAAGCCCTGAAAGGACGAGGCGGCGGAGGAAGAGGAGGAGGCGGCGGAGGATGGCGAAGATGAGGCAAGGCAGAGTAAGCGAAGTATGGTGATGGAGTGTAGGGCACCTCGGGGCGCAGCGAATCGTGGCGAGGCAGGTCTGCCATAGAAGGAAGGCGACACCTCGGACGTGTTCTACGACCTCCGTGAGACAAACTCGGCGGCGGTCGTGGACAGTCGACTCCCGTTTCCAATGCAGGACCTACGTAAGTCGCACATTTCGAACTACGCGTCGCTGATGCGGCGGAGGCCCCGGCGCGGGCGTGCAAGGTTGAACTCCCTTGCGCGCGGGGCTCGGTCAGTATTGAACGATCTGCGTTTTCGGAAACAGTTTCGATCGCTCAGGGTTGAACGATCCACGTGGTGTCAGGAACCGACGCCGACGTCGACATGTCAGAAACCAGCTGCATCGTACTCTTCAAATCGGCTTGCCCACAAGATGGACCTGTTCCCTGGAGCACCCCCCACACGCGCACAATGAGTTGCGAACGTCAATTCACCCGCGGCCCTCCTGGTTTAGCAGGAGATGGACGGGGCAGGGACCCTCCTGCGTCACCTTCGTCTCGAAGGCCGCCGCGGACGCTAACGTGCGCCAGCGCTACGGGCTCGAGAAGATGGTCGAGGCCGGCGGAATTGGTCAGCAGCGTCTCTTGTTTACACGAAAAAGTGCACATGGATCTGATTCCCAAACATCCTGGCTTGGGTTATCGTTTTGAATCGAACACTGTGTGCTCCGTCCGTCCTCCTCCTCCCCCTCCTGCCACGTGCCTCCTACTTCGTGGGTGCGTCCTGGGAGGTCCCGCGGAGTGGGGGGACACGGGGAACCAGTTGAGACCTCGCGGCTCCCTTGGAGACTGCGACGAAGTGCGCAACGGTCGCCACTTGATGGGCTCCTGGGGGGTCCCGCGGAGTGGGGGGACACGGGGATCCAGTTGAGTCCTCGCGGCTCCCTGGGGGGCTGCCAAGTGCACAAGTGTCGCATTTTTCGTGAGCTCCTGAGAGGTCCCGCGGAGTGCGGGGACACGGGGATACAGTTGAGTCCTCGCGGCTCCTTGGGGGGCTGCGAAGTGCGCCCTTGTCGCCACTTTCGTGGGCTCTTGGGAGGGCCCGCGGAGTTAGGGGACACGGGGATCCAGTTGAGACCTTGAGGGCCACTTGTGTCTTCCATTCATTGTTTGAGGGGCCCCACCTCTCGATTGAAAAGCGATTTACCCAAATCACTCCCTGTAAATAGAAACGCAATGCTCTTGCACAAAAGAAAGACATACCAGTACCTCATACTCATCTGCAATATTCAACCCGCCGAAAAGTCGCACGACTCAAACCAGCACCACATCTTGGAAACACAGGTAGGGCGCGACCTTTCGAGTACCCCCCCTAGCCCATCCCACAGCAATGCCCGCCCCGTTGTCTGCTGTCGTTTTTTTCACGATGTGGTCCATGGGCGGGCAACACGGGCGCAAGGGCATCTGAGCCGGCTCCCACCTGGCCTGATGACCGCCCAGGTTGTGTCCATGGTATGGCATGATGCTTTGTTAGCAATGTCTCAACCGTCCTGTGGTGTCGGGTCCTCGTTTGAAAAGACAATGCCCCGCGTCTCCTCTCTTCTTCTCCTAATCCTCCTCCTCCTCTTCCCCTCACCAGCTCTCGGTTTCTTCCCCTGGCGTATTGTGGGCAAACTACCGCACGCTGGCCGGAACCTGGCCTACGTCCTTCCGGATGCACGTCGGCATCCGCCATTTGCCCTGCCGGTTCGGTTGCGAGGGCTGCAACGACGAGATTGCTCACTACCTGACCTGTCGCGGGGCCTGGTGGGCGGTCTGCCAGGCGACGTGGTCATTCGCGCACTCGTCTGTGCTACACAGATTGGGCCTCGGCGAAGAACAAGCATACCAAGACGCCGAGGATGTGGAGAACAACCTGCCGCAGACTGTAGCACGGTTGGCGCGCCTATACCACATCCACAACATTCTACGCCACCGTCCGGGTGCACACGCCCAACCACCTGACGCGGCAGTCGCGGCTGCGAGGGTCGCGGCGCAGCGGGTCAAGGTTCCACCGTCGACAACTACTTCTACAGCCACTCTGAGCGGCCCGGCGCGCCGCCGCTGAGCCCGTGCACCCTCTGGTGGTACGGGCGCTCCTCCTCCTCTTCCCCATCCTCCCTCCTTTCATCCGTGCCTCTCCCTCCGCGCATGCGTACCTATGCCCTCCGCATGCCGTCATCACCATTATCATCATCATCATCATCATCATCATCATCATCATCATCATCATCATCATCATCGTCATCATCGTCGTCATCAGCATCGCCATCGCTTTCATCCACATCATTGTCATCATGACGATGCGCCATCATCATCATATGTAACACCAGCAGCACTATCACATTCAACATCAACATCAGCAACATCATCACCATCATCATCATCATCGTCGTCGTCCGCATCATCCTAATCATATTCATCTTCCTAAGCCTCATCATCATCATCATCATCATCGACATCAGCATCAACACCATCGTCAGTATCATCATCATCAGCATCATCATCAGCACCACCATCATGTGCGTGCATGTGCGCATGCGTGTGTACTTGTGCGAAGTCTATGAGAGTCTGCACGCCTACGTGCGAGTGTATATGTTGGCGTTGGTGCGTTGTTATGCCTTTCATTGCATACTGGACGTGCACGGGCATATGTCGCAACGCTTACGAAAATTAATGTATGTGCTTCTTGTGGCTCATACGCGCAGACACGTTGTCTGCATACGCGTATACTTCAAGGGAACACGTCCAACTATGTTCAGCTGCAGCTTCAGATTGGACAACTGCTCCGCTTCACGTTCTGTAAGCTGCCTCGTGAGACTATGTGCACCTCTCGATTCATCGGAACACTGGTTGCCCGTCATGGCCGATTCTGCCGGCTGTGTTTTGGCGCTGGACGGCTGGAGGCAGCTACCGTCGCCAAGCGCGGCTCTCCAGCCTGACAGTCACGACGTTTTCGAACGCACGACCACCCATTCGAGGGCCGTCATGGACGTAGGCATGGGTTGCGTGAGTGGCTGGTTGGTTTGGTGATGATGTGGAGGAGGAGGAGGAAGAGGAGGTCGGTCGGTTGAAGAGCGAGAGAACAGGACACGAGAATCCGAGTTATTCATCCACAATCTTCAGGTGGAGGAGGAGGGGCAGTAGGAGGCAGAGGGGCAGGAGGAGGAGGAGGAGGAGGAGGAACAGGAGGAGGAGGAGGAGGAGGATGAGGAGGAGTTAGATGCAGGAGGATCAGGAGTGGCGGCAGGAGCCCACTGCCTGCCCCTGCAGGCTGTCGTCGGCACAAGGAATATCGGAAAGAAGGACATGGTGCTCAACGACGCCACCCCAGACCTCAAGGTGGACCCGGAGACCTTCGAGGTCGCGCTCCGCTGCCGCTGCGCCCGCTGCTCCCGCTGGCAAGGCTCGGGGCTGCGCCCAGACTGAGACCTCCAGCGCACTGACAACGAGCGGCAGAAGCAGGATATCCTGGATCGATCCTCGAACCTCGATCTCCGATCCTCGATCCTGGAGCCCAGGTCCCCGCCTGGACAAGCATCAAGACATCGCGCCTCTGGGAAGGCTCGGGGCTGCCCACAGAGAGCCTCCGCAGGCGGCCCCCCGCAGGCTGGCCTTGCAAGAGGTGCGCCTCCCCGGCAGCCCGCGCGGTGGCCTCGGCACCTCATGGCCCATGGCAGGGGCACGGAGCGAGTCCCCAGAGCGCCCCGGGCGCGCGGGCTTCGGACGTACACCGGCAGCCTGGCGACGGGTCAAGTCAAGTACGCCTTGCACCAGGCGGTGCGTGAGCAGGGGAGAAGCGTATAGTAAAGGCTCCCCGAATGCAGCCAGAATACCTTCAGCTTCCGGCCCAAGCCTTCACCGCAGCAAGACGGGGTCGGTGCAGACGGGGGGGCAGCCAGAGCGCCAGATCTCGCAGCATCTTGCAGGGACAGGTGTGCACTGACCAGGGCTTGCGTGCAGGCTGCAAGGCCCGACTGACCCGGGTGTGCGCTGACCCGAGTCAGCAGATCCTCGAGTACCACCGCCCACCAAACCACCCCAACCCAACCCGAAGGCCCCGATTTGCCCTCCATTTCCAGTGGGGGGGGGAGGGCGGGGGACATTGAAAAGAACAAATATGAAGCCCGTGCCCCACCCAACCCGAAATTCGGGCGAAATTCGGGTCTTAGGGTTGGGTTGGAGTGGCCTGGTAGGCAGTCAGAGTATTCAGCAGGTAGTTTGGTCGGAAAAAGGGGGCAAGGAATTCGCTGGTGGATTTCGGTGTGTAGACGCTCCAGCCAGCGCCCCTGAGTTCTGGACACTGGCCCGGGGACTGGCCTGCGTCGTCCAGGTGATGAGCTCACACCGCGGTGGTGCCGGGCAGCGGCCTCGCTGGTGTGAACGGCGACGGCAGCGGCGACAGTGATTGAGCCCTCTCTCCCAGACCCCCGAGGCCATGATTTTTTGAGAACGTCAACCCCCGAGGTCTCGACCCATTCCCAAGGATCGGTTTCTCCTCCCGAGTCGTTTTTTGACGGTTCCGAGGGCCCCCAGATGGCGAAATTGGCGAATAACCTTCCGTCATGATTTTTCATTGCCAGAGGGGGTCTGGGCTTGTAGGAATTTCAGCAGAGTCCAGCAGAACCCAGCGCCGAATCCGAGTCCGGTCCGATCCAGTTCTCCCGAGTCGTTTTGTTGACGGTCCCAGGGCCCAGAGGCCGAACGAACGGAACAACACAGATCGCGCCGCGATGGTGGTCACCACGCGAGGTGGTTTGGGATCCGCCCTCCTCCCGTGGATGGACAAAAAAGTACACCGCGCCCCCTCCCGTCTTCCCCCAATTCCAACGTTGGCCCCAAGCATTCGGCAACGCAGGCGCGAGAAGACAGACAAGTGGACTCCCCAGGGCCTCGGGGCGGCCGAAGCCAACTTTGAGATGGGGGGAGGGGGGGGGCGGCGAACGAGGGGTCGAAGTCGAAGGGGTGCCATTTTTTTGTCCAGTGCAGTGGAGCGTGCCAGAGGCACCTGGCAGGGTGGCCTGACTCCGTTCGCAGAAGTATCGCCGAGCTCCCAGAGTTCGAGCAGGGGATCGACTACAGAATCGCTTTACACCCAAATTGATTCCCCCGTCGAGTCTAAGACAACATGCGTATAATGTTCCGTATGCCCACGAACATCCCACGCGCTTCTTTTATCTTCGGCGGGAAAGTTTAATTTTGAGTAAATCAATGATGTAGTTGATCCCCGATTATAAAATTTTATGTTTATGTTGGTTTTTGGCTTCAAGACCATCCCCCTCCTCTCACTTCATGTGGGCTGTTTGTCGTCCTGGAACACTTGTCCGCCGACCCTGGAACCGCAGGACGGCCCCCAGGGGGCCAACATCTAAGAACACCGCCGGTTGAAAAACCACACCACCTTCGGAGATTCGGGTCCTCCATCGTCGCCACCTCCCGCATTCCCTTCTCCCTCACGCCTTCCGACCATACTCGCGGGCCCCCAAACGGTGATGTGACCACGCCGTGTGTTGAGTGGGAATCGGGGTGACCGCGCGGTTTTGGGACCTGGGTCGTTCTCCGAGGCTGTGGGCGACTGGGGCCTCCAGGGGCCCAGAACGGGGAGGGGCGACGGATCGAGCGGCGAGGTCTCTCGGGGCTCCGAGGCCACCGCACGGCCTGTATCTGCACCGTTCTGGACCCCCCCCCTCCCTCCTTCGCCCCCCCCCTCCTTCGCCCCCCCCCCCTTTCTCATCACTTGTTGGCGCCGCTCTCGCTCCCTCCCCCCCCCGCGCCCTGCCCTCGTCCCCCCCCCCGGCCTGCCCCGTGCAGGTCACGGCGGACGGCGAGCACCTGACCTGCGAGCCGGCCAAGACGCTGCCCCTGGCCCGCAAGTACTTCCTCTTCTAGAGCTGCCCCGGCCGCGCGTCGGCGGGCGCCTGTGCATAGATAGGATACGGATGGGGCGCGCATCGAGCAACCATCTGCTTTTCGTCAGGGTGTCCTGGGCTTCTTCGCTCCGCGCGCTGCGCAGTGACTCCCCGCAGCCGTTGAAGAAGCTGCTGCGTTCAAGGTGCTCTGGGGTTCCTCTCAGGTGCACCTCGCGCGCGGGTTTTTAGCGTTGGGTTTCTTGCGAGGGTTTCTTGCGGCCGCGCCCGCACTCTACCGTACATGGACATCAGATTCGAACCTTGTGGCCCAAGATGCCCCCCCCAGACCCCCCGAATTTATTATTGATGGCGTGGCGACGGGGGGGGGCGTGAGTGGACAGAAATATTCGAGCCCCAGAGCACCGCCTTTACTGAGATCAACATTGATGTCGGGGGCGCGGGGGTGATTCAGAAGATCCCTCGAATGTGTAAGGGTTCGAATATATAGTCCATCTACTGTAGGTTTGCTCAGTGGTCACGAGTCCAGCGGGACCGGACCCACCGGCCACCCTTGGTGACTCAGGAGGGCCCCTGCCTTCAGATTGGTGGGGATGGCCCGGTTTCTTTGTTTCATACGGTTCAGTACAGTAAGTGCTCGGGGCAATCGTCGAGACCCACGGGGGGAGAGAGGGGGCCCCCGGGAGTGTCTGGCTCCGATTGTTTCATAGTTATTCACGTCCGTGGCATGCACTCAGCCGTGGCATTAGGTCGGGCATGTCCCCCATACAGGGGAATTTTGGACGGAAAGTACGAAACAGTCAAGAAACGCCCCAAGATGATCAAAAATAGTAGGACAACATCGTCCCCAGACTATTTTTTGACTAATTACTTTGCAATACTCCTCCTGTAGAGGGCCCGTGGCACGAGGCCCCCCGCCACGTCCCCGGGGCGCCGTTGGAGGCGCGACCTGGGGCGGCGCGGCGATTTCGTTGCCCCGCCCCGCGGCGCCGGCCGGGCCGCCGCGGGTCGGCCCGGGTCGGGGAGCGCCTGGAGTTAAGCCGGGCCTGTCCCTCCACAGGGGGAAGTTTCAAAAATAGTCCAGAAGACGTACGGTAAGTTCGCGTCGTGTCGACCGGCGGCGACCCCGCCGCCGACGTTCAAGGTTGAACGCCGACGGCGGCCCAGAATCGGTCGATGTTGAACGATCGGACGTTGCGGCAGCGGCCGATCGTTCAAGGTTGAACGATCCAGCGCGGTGTCAGGAACCAACGCCAGGGTCGACACGGCACGAACCTGCAGTAGGTGGACGATTTTATATAAGTGTTTTTGCATTTTTTAGGGCATTTTTTGGGGGCCATCTTTTCAATTTTTCGCCCCAAATCCGCCTGTAGGGGACATGCCCGACCTAAGCCTGGATGGAAGGCGCACAGTTCAAGCAGTGGCAAAGCATCCTGGTTCGCCTATAGGCCCACCAAAGACATGTTCTAAGAACCTTTTGTGGTCTACACGAAATGTTCTTAGAACATTTCTGGCTGAGTCTGTCTTCTTTCAACACATTGTGTTTATGTTCTAAGAACATTGTTCTTGTTCTTAGAACATTTTGAGGTTCTAAGAACATGTCGTGGTAGGCTTATATGAATGCCGGGACGGTCGGTCCCTGCTCAAAAAATAACCAGGCTGTCGTGGGATCTTGTCGATGCCAACCTTGGTCATGGTCCAAGCCAGCCGTCGCCGAATCGCGATGATGATCCATGAGTTGACGATGACCAAGATGGACGGTGGCCAAGATCGGCACCGACGTTTTCGCGGGCCCAGACTTCCGGAAGGCCCCTCTGCCCAGGGGCAACAAGCGGCCCAGACCTCCGACGATACGTTTTTTCCACAGCCCGGGCGTTGTTCAGTGGTGTCAGCCTCAGGGGACGCGTCATCGGGCCTTGGGGTCACCAAGGATGGGGCCAGGGCTGGCCCAGGGGGTGTCGTCAGGGGCCCATCGTTGCCGATCGATCGGCGATGTATCGTCCATTCCAGGTCATTTCTTCTCGCCCCCTCTGCCATACTCTTTCCTGGGGACCAGTGTCCCGGCCCTCCGAGCCAGTCCCCCCTTCCCATTGACCCTCGTCGATGTGATTTTTTTCACCACGTCGACCCCCAGATGTCTGGACACCTTCCTGGGGACCGGTGTCCCGGCCCCTTGAGCCAGTCCACCCTTCCCATACCCCCGACGTCGCGACTTTTTCACAACGTGAAAGCCCAGATGTCTGGACTCCTTCCTGGGGACCGGTTGTCCTGGCCCCCTGAGCCAGTCCCCCCTTCCAGACCCCCGTCGATGTGTTTTTTCTACAGTGTGGGCGCTCAGAGGCCTGGACTCCTTCCCAGGGATCGGCTTCCCCTCCCTGGGCCAGTACCCCCCCCTAAGGCAGACCCCAAGTGTCGTCTCTCGGTTCGTAACGCCGCCCTGCCCGTCTCTTTCTACTCTTCTGCATGCTGAGGAATTCGCTTCTCGGTGTCCCCATTTAGATTGATCGCTGGTGCAGCCATTCTGCCTCGTCGCCGACGAAAAATGTTTTGGCTCGCGCAGTGTATCCCCAGATGTCTGGACTCCTTTCCAGGGCCCGGCGTTTCATCCCGAGTCGTTTTTGTTGACGGTCCCAGGGCACAGTAAGGTCCATGAGGGGCCGAAAGTCTGCCGAAGCTCTCCGTCGTGAGCAGGAACACGCCAGACGGCTCTTTGGGGCGTGTGTGGCCGTCTGTCGAGAAACGGCGCGGGCGAGCAGGCATTGGAAACAACCAGGACATGGATGTCTGGGCAATTATGCCAGGGTCGCGCCGCACCAGCGTGTCGAGGCCCGCTGCTTGAGAGCTGCCGGTGGCCTGATATCGAGCGACCTGCGTCGTGGGAGAGTCGCGATCGTTCGGTGTTGGACGGCCCACACGCGGTGTCATGGACCCAGCGTCGACGTCATCGCGACGTGTTCCCACCTTTAGGGATGGGGTCCAGAGTTTCGCTCGTGCTTCTTTCGCGGCGTTGTGTTTTTCCCACGGCAGCGGTGGTCGTAGTGCGGACAGCTCAGGCTTGGGGCGTAGCTATTGCAGCTGCCCTCACGCGGGCCTGCGGTGACCCGGCGTTGGCATGCGTTGAGAAAGTGTTGAGCCAACGCCAGGTCAGTTTGGAGGTCCCGGGGAGGATCGCATAACATCGTCACACTTTGTTCTGTGTGGGTGGCGTGTGGGCCGCGTCCTGCGTAGAGAGCTTATTCTAATACTCCAATCCCGCAGCGGTCGAGAACAGTTTGCCACTGCTTACGTGTTCAATCCACAGGACCTTCTGGGACCTCAGAACTTGTAGCTCGCCAGAGCAACACAGCCGCGCAACACAACACCGTGCAACACCTCACAACTCCGCACAACACCGCACGACACCGTGCCACACCACGCATCATTGTTCAACTCAGCGCAGTATGTTGCGCGGTGTAAATTTTGCATTCGTTTCCAAGAGGCTCCTCTGATTGAACATGTAAAGAATGTTGCGGTGTATTTCGTGGGCGGCGGTGTAAGAGCACTGCCGCGCTGGCTGACTAGTATAAGTTATTTAATCGCTTCGCTCATTCCGCCGCCCCATCTTGCCTCACCGCTGTCGTTTGTCGGGGTGTTGTTGTCAATGCGGTGCGGTTGGGCGGCTGCCATTTTTCGGAGGCGGTGGGAGGCGGGTCAGAGGTCTCACGGATGTTGGTTGGGCTCTCGAGGTTGGCCTCTCAGGGGCCTTATGGGAGGCAGTTTTGAGGCCTCTTGCGGGCCGTGTTGGGGCCTCTTGGGGCCTCTTGGGGGCCTCTTGGGGCTTCTTGGGGTTGGGGTGCCTCTTGGGGGCCTCCTGGGGCCTCGTGTGGGCCTCCTGGAATGAAGGCTGGACTTTTCGGTTCCTGGTCACCTTCTTGGGCCAGTCTTGGGGCTCTCTTGGGCCGTCTTGGGCGCCTCTTGGGCTGTCTTGGGGCCATCTTGTGCCGTCTTGGGGCTGTCTTGGGATCCTCTTGGACCCTCTTGGGGCGATTTTGGGAGCATCTTAGGCCATCTTGGAGCGTCGGGAAGCCGAAAAAGGAGAAACCCTAAAATGTTTCCCAAACCAAGGGGAAGTCAATGAATTTTGCCTCTTGGGGCCCTCTTGGGAGTGCTTTTAGAGGTCTTGAGGGAGTCTGGAGGTCATGGTGGGAGTCTTGGAGCGATCTTGTGGCATCGTCGGCCGATCTTTCGAGGACTCCAAGGGCTCTTGGACCGTCTGGGCGCTCTCTTGAGGCCGTCTTGGGCGCCTCTTGGGCCGTCTGGGGGGGGGGCCTCCGGCATCTCTGACGGGCATTTGCCGGGGCTTTGGCGGGGTACTTGTCGCGTCGGGGCCCCCAGGGGCCGTCTCGCGCGCGCGAGTTCGTTACATTGTTAACTTGTGACCGGAGATCTTAGCACGCCTCTGACCCGTTGGGCCGGCGAATGCTGCCGCGCTGGCTGACTAGTATAAGTTATAGCCTCCCGAGAGGTCGGGCACAGACCGGCGCGATCTCTCTCATGGTTTGGCGGTCGTGCTAGTTCCAGCAGCTCGGCGTGACTCTGCGAGCAAATTCACGACCATCTGAATATTTCTTTGTCGTGACGTTCGCCTGGTGCCTTCTAGCTCATTGGATTGCTCAGATCTGACAGTCTTGGATGTTTGCGTTTTCTCAAGTTGTATGGCCTGAGTTATGCCTACAATGTAGCAGCGTCCCACGCATGCATATTTGATCACATACATATGGTTGCCTGCACGGTCAAGCATAGCGAGGCTTGCAGCACGTCCAACATTGATTGAGCTGGGCCATCACTTTGAGGTCAAGGGGGGCATTGTCCTCGGGCGTATCAGTCCGAGGGACGCGCCGAAGCTAGGCAGCGCAGCTAATTTGATGTCCTAGATAGGGTTGCAATATTCGGAATCGTCATATCTATACTTCATGGATGCAGGCACAATCGAATAATTACGATGCCACTGTTCCAGCGTGCGAACTGACTCACAGCGGTTAGTTTGGAGAGCAACGCCATACCGCACACAGGTGCGGATCTATCATTTGAGGGAGTTTGTCTCGAGAACTCACGACATCCGGATCCCCGGCGCGCGGCGCGCGAGGGAATGGGCCCGCCAACCTTCCGTTTCGGGGACATCCGGGGAATCTTGCGAAGAATTCCGAACCGGCGCCTTCGCGTGGGACATCCTGAGAAAACCGCCCCCCCGAGCCTCCTAGGAGACCCTCAGGTGCCCCCTTGTTCCGTCTCGGGCTCGGGGAAATCTCGGAAATCAGGCAACGAATTCCAAACTGGCGCCCACGCGTGAGAACTCCTCAGAAGATTTGCCTCCCGACCCTCCCCAAGGAGGCCCTCAGAGGCACTCGTGTTTCATTTCGGGGAAATTCGGGAAATCTGGCGAAGGCCCTCAGAGATCCCCTGCTTGTTCGGTTTCCAGGAAATTTGGGAAATTGGGCGACGAATTCCAAAACGGCGCTTTCGCGTGGGACATCCTCAAAAAACGGCTCCCCGAGCCTCCCCCAAGGAGGCCTTCAGAGGCCCCCTTGTTGGAATCCTTTCCAAAGTAGACCCCCAGCGCGCGAGAGAGTCAGGCCCCACAGCGCCCCAGGGACCATTTCCAGGGATCTGCCGGCGCGCGCAGGGGGCGCGCCGGGCGTGTCCCAGTTTGGGGCTCTCGCTCGAGACAGCCGCCGAACCTTGGCGCGCAAGAAAGTCGGGCCCCACCGCCCCCCAGGGACCATTTCCGGGGATCTGCCAGCGCGCGCCGGGGTGCGCCAGGGCGCGCCGGGCGTGTCCCAGTCCGGGCGCCCCCCGAGGGAGGCCCCCGAGGACGATGACGAGGCTGAGCAGGGAGGAAGACGTAAGGAGGAGGGGAGGAGTCAGGAGGGAGGAGGGGAGAAGGAGGAGGAGGGGGTGGAGGAGGAGGAGGAGAAGCACGAGGAAGAGGAGGAGGAGGAGCAGGAGGAGGAGGAGGGGAGGAGGAGGAGGAGAAGGAAGAGGAGGAAAGGAAATGAGGGAAGAGGAGGAAGGAAGGAGAAGGAGGAAGGAAGGAGGAAGGAAGGGAAGAGGAGAGGAGGAGGAGGAGAGGAGAAGGAGGAGGAGGATAGAGGAGAAGGAGGAGAAGGGAGGAAGGAGGGAGGGAGAGGAGAGGAGAGGAGGAGGAGGAGGAGGAGGAGGAGGAGGAGGAGGCGGAGGAAAAAGAGGAGGAGGAGCAGAAGGGGGAGGAGAAGGGGGAGGGGGAGGAGGGGGAGGAGGAGGAGGAGGAGGAGGAGGAGGAGGAGGAGGAGGAGGAGGAAGGGGATGCTAATGATGATGCTGATGCTGATGATGGTGATGATGGTGATGATGATGATGATGATGATGATGATGATGATGATGATGATGATGATGATGATGATGATGATGATGATGATGGTGATGATGATGATGATGGTGGTGGTGGTGGTGGTGGTGGTGGTGGTGGTGATGATGATGATGATGATGATGATGATGATGATGGTGGTGGTGGTGGTGGTGGTGATGATGATGATGATGATGGTTGTGGTGGTGGTGGTGGTGGTGGTGGTGATGATGATGATGATGATGATGATGATGATGATGATGATGCTGATGATGCTGCTGCTGATGATGATGATGATGATTTTGATGATGTTGCTGAAGCTGATGCTGATGCTGATGGTGATGCTGATGACGATGCTGATGATGATGCAGATGGTGATGCTGATGATGCTGATGCTGCTGATGATGCTGCTGATGCTGATAATGCTGATGCTGATGATGGTGATGATGGCGATGATGGTGATGATGAACGTCATGATAGTGATGCTGATGATGATGCTGCAAATGATGCTGATGATTCTGATGTTGATGATGCTGCTGCTGATGATGATGATGATGATGATGATGATGAGGAGGAGGAGGAGGAGAGCTGGAGGAAGACGAGGAGCACCCCTCCTGATCCGCACCCTTCTCATCCTCATCTGGGGCACTACTGCTTTCCTTTTCGTCTCGACCACGAGCACGAGCCCCTCCTTCTATATACAGAAATTCCCGAGCGGCAGGCTAGTACCCTCTTGCCCAATATCTGTAGCTTCCAGACATGGCACGCGGCTTGAGGCAAACTGTCGTACAGCGAATCACCGCAAATCATCAACATTGAGGCTGTCTCCGAGGCAGCACAGTTCAAGTTCGTCGGCTCGGCAACTTGGTTGTCGCTCATCGCGAGCCTTGGGAACGTTATTACCATGAGATCGCTTGCACAGAGGAGGGGAACTACGTCAGGAGGGGAACCACATCAATCGACGGAAGGAGAGGCGACGCCATCACCACCGGGGGGGCCACTCCAGCGAGGGGGTGCCCGATGCCTCTCTGAGCTGGGGATGGGGGGCGGGGAGGGGGACTACACCACCAGGAGGACCGAGGACCCTCCCTGGCGCCTCGCGCTGGTGAAGATGATGCCGCCTTTCCTTGCTCCTGGTCAGTGCCGCCGTGAAGCCCGCTGCAGCGATGTGCGCGCTCGAGCTCGTGCTTCCCCGCCCGCCCCCTGCTCTTGCCCGTCCTGCTTATGCTCTTCCTCCCTGCCTCCCCCTCCCCCCCCCTCCCCTCCTCCCCCTGCCTCCCCTCCCTCCCCCCATCCCTCCTTCCTCCCATGCCCCCCTCCCCTCCGTCCCCTGACCTCCCCTCCGCTCCTTCCTCCCCCCCTCTGCTCCTCCTCCCCCTCTCCCTCTCCCTGCGCCTCTCACTCGCATCTCGACGGTCCTCACTCATCCCTCCCTCACCCTTGTCCCGCTCCTCCCCCTCCCCCCTCCCCTCCTCTCATCCTTCCTGCCCAGCCCCCTTCCTTGCTTTCTGCTTCCCCCTCCCTTCTCCGCTCCTCCGGCTTTGCCCCCCCCGCACAAGTCCCCTTCCCCCCCTCCATTGAGATCCGATGTCGAGCAATACAATGCAACATCGCGAAGAATCTGTACGGGAGCCCTACGAGTCTAGGGCTCCCGTAATACTAGAATAGATTGGGTCTAGGGCCTAGCCCACGCTACTCTGAGGCGTCTCTCGAGCCAGATCGATCTCCGAGGGCCCCGGGCTCCGAGTCAAGGCGAAGGCACCCGGTGTGAAACATTGCGGCGCAATGGGTCTCAGAGTCTCTCTTCCCCACCTTCCCTCCCCTCCTCCTCCTTCTCCTCCTCCTCCTCCTCCTCCTCCTCCTCCTCCTCCTCCTCCAGTCCGTAGCCATTTTGGCTAAAATCCGTAGCGTTGTTGCTCAGGACCTGACCTTATTGGCAAGAGGGATTTGCGGCCCCCACCTTCGCCCCTCCTCTGCCTGGTCAGACGAGGATTCCTTTTCGCTTTGTGAGCTCCTGTTGGAGCAGTTCCGTCTTCCACTAAGCTGCGCGCTGGTGGAGACATCCCGCAACCATCACCGAGCAATGGCGTTTACAGGTGCCCCGTGGGCCGCTGGGAAAGGTGGCAATGTATTAAGTGGCTTCCAGTTTCAGAGTGCTGGAGGTGGGATGTGTGCAAGCTCGCCCTTCGCCCGTGTCCCACTACCACCAGGTCAGCTCTACGGCGGTGTCGGACAAGGAGGCCACGGTTCCCACTTCTTCCCTCGTCACGGCCGATGGGCTTGCACCCAGTGCCCGTGCAGGAAGAACTCGGCAAGCACTACGACGTGCCGCCACTGTGGAGCCCCGCGTGCTGACCCAGGACAGCAAGTTCGTCCCCCACAAGGGGTGTGGACACACCCTCAGGCTCGTCAGGGTGCTGGTGGTGTGCATCGTCCTGCTCTTCCTGGTCTCTAGCAGCCTGGTCAGGTCACACAGGCTGGCATCAAAGACCTGGATGAGTCCGAAATCGAGTCCCTCATCAGTATGCTCATGAGGTCGGGGAACATTAAGTCCGCCGACAGCTATCTGAGGGCCCTCGCCAGCAAGAGGGCCGCAAACAAGCAACAGCCGATCCAGCAGCATATCAACAAGGCGTTCAACTCACTGCGGGCTTCAGAAGACAGTCTGGCTAAGGCTGTCACGAGGTTCGAGGAGATGCAGGCAGCGATGGAAGAACAACGTGCCAGAGTTGGACGCCTTCAGCTTGAATGTCAGCAAGCTGAGGATATTCATAAACAGTTGGTCAATCAGTTACATGCACAGGTTAAGTCTTCACATGAGCCAGGTCCGGCCAAAGTTTCCCCATGGTCAGTTCGTTCTATTCTCACTGGCACCATCGATGCAATCCTTATCACGTTGGGCGATCTTCTCGACGAGGCTGAGGAAGGGGGCATCGTTCTTTCTACCGAGGAAAGGGAGCAGGCAGACAAACTCGTCACAGAGCTCAAGAAAGGCCTCCAGGAGGCCACCTCCGCACTTTTCAGGCAAGCACTCGAGAACACAGCAGAGGCCAAGGAGGAGCACACGGCGCTCCTCAGCAGGTTACAGACTAAACGGAGACGCGCTGAGGGTGACGCTGAGGATAAGGAGATCACCGAGCCACACCCACAGGCCCCCGACTCTGCCCCTGTCATTTCCAAGGACGCCCCATGCGCGGCTGAGCCAGCAGTTGCAGCGGCGGCTGGCTCATCTGTGCGAGAGCGGGCCGCGGAGATCGCGGCAGGCGATCCGGCAGCTGCTGCGCTCGTCGCTCCGTCGCAACTTTAGCATGTTTCAGGCAGGGTCGGGAAGGCCGTGGGGAAGGCTTCGGGGAGTTTCTGGGGGGCTTTCAGTTCCGTGAAGGCGCGTGCTAAAGCCACCATGACCCCTCCTGGTCTCCAAGGCCCCCATACAGGCCCATGTGCGCCTGTAGGTGCCAGTTTTGTTGATTCGCCTCTCCTGGGGGTCCCACAGGATCCCGATCAGATTTTCTGGTTTTCACGACCGCCAATGTCACTGGCTGGTGGTCTGGCCACACTTTTTTACGATCCAGTCTTTCTCACGTAGTTCTTTTGCAGGAGCACCGCCAGCGTACTCGTGGGGCAGTCGATCAGGCGTCTGCCTGGGCCCTCCGCCAGGATTGGAAAAGCCTCTGGAGTCCCGCCCTCCCTGGACCAAGCGACGGCACGCGAGGTGGTGTTGCGATCTTTGTCAGAGCCTTCCTGGACCTCCGTCCGTTGCGAGAATAGGATCTCTGTAGGGGTCGGGCCGTCGGAAGGGTTGTCCAAGTCCCAGGAGGCTCTGCAGTGCGCGCCGCCAGCGTCTACCTACTGCGCGGCATTGGTTTGTCAGGAGTGAACTTGGATGCTTTAAGATCCGTAGGCGAGTTCGCGTCGCCCCCCCCCCCCCCCCCGCCCCCCCCCCCCCCCCCCCCTTTCGCCCAGGACTCCGAGTTTTTAGACGTCGCTCATGGGGGGGCCCTTGCTTCTGATACGGTGGGCGCGTGCTCGACCACAGGGGGAATGCGGCTAATCGATTACTTCCTGGTGAGCCGCGGCCTTAGCAAGGCCGTCGAGGCGGTCGGCGTGGTCGGGGGCTCTGACCTCATGCCCCCCCCCCCCCCTGTCTGCGTGTCCCTTGTCCTCCAGCTCGCGTCTTTGCGAGCCGTGGATTTACGAGAGCCGCCGAGGATCGGCCTGGGTCGATTGGCCCCGCTCGAGCGCCGCCCGCTGGCTTTGGCAGGCTTCGGCAGGAGCTCGATCAGGCTGTGCGAGTTGCGCGACAGGGCCAGGGGCCAGCGACTTCGGGTAACCTCACTCGGATGTTACGGGTCCTGGGCCGATCTTGCTGAAAATGAATGGTTCTCGCCACTGGTGCTTCCCTTCCTGCCCTGGGGTCCCGCAGTAAAATCCATAGCGTGGTTTGGAAGTCCATTGCCGAGATGGACATGAAAGGTCCCGGGCACCTCGATTTGTTCGCCATTCGGTGGCCCCGCTCGGAGCTCACGGTTTTTTGTCACTTGTTGCACCAGCCTTGCAGTTCCAGGGAGGTCGAAGCTGCGAGGGCGGCTGTCTTCGAATGTCCTCACTGGGTCGCAGCGAGCCAGGGCAGGCGCGCCTCCCTTTGTTGGCCAGGTGCGCGCGTTCGCCAGCAGAGCTGTTCCAGATTTATCTTCTTTGCCAGAAGCGAAGGGCTTGTTGTCGCTGATCACGACTGCCGTGAATGCCGAATCCTTGGTTGCCAAGACCGAAGGTAGATATTCTTGGAGCCAATGGATTCAGTGTGGAAGCGAGAGAGGGGTCCGTGGAGTCCATCAGGTCACGAGAGCCCCCAAGGTTTGGTCCCCCACGACCGTCCTTGCGGACGATCGAGTCATCGCGCCTGGTCCTCTGTCTATCTTGGCCTCGGAGGCCGCCCGTTTTAAAGCTGCGCGGAAAGCGGAGTTTTCGGCCCCTCCCCCTCCCGGTGATTTCGAGCCGTCTCCCGAGATCGATCTGCCTGACGTCAGCGTTCTCAGGGAAACCAGCAGGGGATGCTAGGAAGGGGTCAGCGTTTAGCACCGATGGGTTCCCTTTGCGACACTCCAGCTTCCTCTCTGATGACGCTTTGGGGTGTCTGCTCGAGATTTGTCGCATTAAGGAGATTATCTCGATCTTGCCCGTCCAATTGTTCAATCGTCTGTCATAGTTTCGATGCTCCTTCCTAAGCCCATAAGGGGGCTACAGACCCATTGGCATTTTTACGGGTCCCTATCGGCTCTGGGACCGACTCCGAAGGCCGTTGGCCCAAATTTGGGAAGTCGAAAATTTCCGTCCATGGCTTGCGGCCGGGAAGTGCATGGGAGCTAGCGGTGCTGTCTGCCGCGCTCTCATGGGATTCCCTAGAGTACTACGAGAGTTTGACTATATAGAACAATTGCTGCGCAGGTGTCAGTCGCTCGGGTTCCCCCGGGCGATCTCTAGGTTGGCGTGCCATGCCTACTGAGCTCCTCGGCACCTTTCCCTGGGCGGCAACCTGGGTGCCACTCTCTACACGATTCGTGGTGTTTTGACAGATTGCCTTTCGCCGCTGCGTTCATCCGCGCGAATGTGATCGGCGGTCTTGACAGCATCATCTGTCCGCCCAGTGTCACCTATTCATGATATATCGATGATGACGGATTGTGCGCGGTCGGATCTTTCGATCACGTTGTCAATGGCATCGTGGATCGCAGTTTGCAGCTAAAGCGCGCTGCGGTTGAGAACGTAGGCGCCACTCTCGCTGAGGACGCGGCCTGCCTCGTGACATCTAGCAAGATCGTGGGGCAAGCCATCCAGAGACGTCTCGGCTCGGCTCTTGCCGCCCCTGTTGTTTGTGCTGTTCCCCGCCCCGGCGCTGACGACAGCGTCGGCAAGCCGCTCTGACGCGAGGGCCTGGACGCCAAGGCCAAGAAGGGATGTGCTGGAGCTCATGCTAGGGCTAAACGAATCAAAAAGCTCAGTCGAACCCATGGGGGGACATGTAGGAACATCTGGGTGGCTGGCCCCCTACCTGCCACTACGTATGCTTCTGAGGTCCATGGCGTCGGCGACGGTGAGCTCCTCCGTCTCAGACTCAGTTCCGCCTCGGTTATTATGCCTAGTGCTGGGGGCCGAAGCCTCTCCATTCTATTTCTCCTCGAAGAGGGCCCCGCGCGGCTCATCCAGGTTTCCCCCTGTCCTCCGTTGGGCCGAATGAGTTTTCGCCCCTTACACCCTCAGTTGTCAACAGCTCCGAACCTCTTTGGATTGCGTGTTCGGCCAGCTCTGGAAAATTTGGCGTTCGGTTGCGGGCCCTGTGCTGGCCCTTCGGCACTCTCTTCGCCGCCTCGGCTGGACGTCCCAGAATTTCGCGACCCTTGTGACTGATCGGGGGTGCGATGCTTCTCTTGTTTTATTGTTTCCAGGCTTGTTGAGTCCCCTTCCTAAGGGCGCTGTGCTTCGCCAGCTTGAACGCCATATCGGAGATCGGTTTGGTTTTCCAGACAGAGTTTGTTTTGATATTGTCGCTCAGCATTTGCGGTCCAAAAAGTATGCCCCCCCTGGAGAAAAGGACCCTTCGGGCCGTGGCCTCGGGGGCCCGCTGGATTCGGATTTACGCTATTGGGAAAGGCTACAGGTATACTCAGGAGTGTCCGTTGGGCTGCGGATGCCGCGATACTTTGCACCGCGGGCTATGGATCCGCCCTGTTCTCACCGATGAGCGCGTTGCCGTTTTTGGCCAGGACATCCCCGGCACCATCGACGACCGTGTTACGAACCGCAATCTGCTTTGCTCTGCCACTCGGGGCGGTTTGCCTTATCCAGGGGATGCGCATCCAGGGTCTCTGGCGGAATGGTCCCGGGTTGCCAAATTGTTCGTCGATCCTCCTGAAAAAAAGTTTTCGCTGGAAGGTGTTATTTTTGTAGACGGATCCTGCGCGCGGCATCCCATCCGAAAGTTGTGCCGCGCCGCTTGGTGCTGCAATGTTTTTGAGGGGTGCGTCTGTGCGAGATCCGTTGCCCAGTGCGCCCTCCTCTCAGATGATCGCCAGGCCGCCGAACACTTTGCTTCCACGGGGAGTGCCATGTGTTTATCGGGGCCGTCGGCCATTTTTTGA
>CAUYUJ010019982.1:187673-220173 GCA_963575745.1 Prorocentrum cordatum
ACACACGCACACACGCACACACACACGCACACACGCACACACGCACACACACACACACACACACACACACATACACACATACACACATATCCGTAGCCATTTTGGCTCAAGGCGATGAGATTCCCGACGACCGCGAGTCTCTCGGGGCGATCAAGCGCGAGGGATCTCCCCTTGCGCCAAATCTCTCCACCGACAAAACTGTGCTGCTTTCTGGGCTTCTGCACTGAGTGGCGCCCACACTCACGTGCCTTGCTGGTCCGCCCCAGCAGTGGCCATCACGTTTCCATCTCGGCACGTCCCTGTCAGTCGTATGCCTGATGGCGCAGACGCTGGTGCTCCGCGACGCTCAGGGCGTGCACGTGCGAGTGGCGATGGGCGTCAGTCGCCACGCAGCCGTGTCAGCTCGGCGCGCCACGAAGATGACGTGCGGAGCAGGAGCCAGGGCTCCCCGATGGCTGCGCGTGCTACTGCCCGCGCTGGTCCTGCTGGCAGCATGGAGACGGACGACCCGTTGCAGCGCGCTGATCCCTGGTCTGCTGAAGGAGGGGGCGATGGACGTGGAGGCAGTGCTGGGCGTGGCCAGGCCGTTGCCGCTGGGACACCGCCTGTCATCGCCATCGACTCCCCGCGCCTCCCCAAGGACAGGAACGCCCCCGTCCTCCACGGCGACTTGGATGACATTCTGGCCGCCCTTCAGTCAAACATCATCAGCTCGGTGTCCGCCTCGGTCAAGGAGTCCGCGGATCGCATGCAGCGCGGCATCACGGAGAGCACAGCCACGGCCATCCGTGCGTTCGCGGCGAGGCAGGAGACCATCAACGAGGAGACCAGTCTTCATCTCCGTGATCTCGATGCCAGGCAGGACGCGCTGGAAAAGGCTCACCGTGAGATGCGGTCACAGCTCGCTCGGATGCAGGAGATTGTTCACCAGTGCGAGAAGGAGGCGCCGCCCGAGCTGGATGTCACCAGCAACGTCGCCTTCACTCGCGAGCCGAATCACACCATCTTCGTGGCCACCACAAAGGAGCCGGTGGCGGTGGCTGCCATCCGCGAGTGCGTCGCCCCCTGGTTGGCTGAGGGCGGCTTCACTGACGAGCAATGGAAGATTGAGGGCGATAGTCCAGGCCGCCGTTTCATCATTCAGTTCCTGGGCGCGGAAGGTTTCGCCGCGAGGCACGTGCACCACGCGTTCAAGCATCTCAAGCTGGCCAGTGGCGAGTGGCGCAGGTTCGACGCAGCCACCCCCGCGGGGGCCCGCACTGCCGTCTTTGTGGGCCTTGACAAAAGCCCGCAGATGGTGCGGCGCGAGATCGAGACAAAGAAGCTGCTGGAGATTGTCAAGGAGTCGTGCGTGGGCAGATGGAGAGCACATCGCGCTCAGGGCGTCATCTACAGGGGCTCTTCGCCTGTCATCAAGGTCCTCGTCCCTGAGACGCCATCTGAGGCAACTGCGCTCCAGTGGAACTACCGCATGGTCCTCGAGACGGGTATTGACAAGCAGAGCATTGCGGAGGCGTTCGCGGAGCGCTTTGGCGCGTCAGAGCGCATCCAGTGGGCTATTTAGCAGGCGGCTGGCATGCTGGCGCCCTGTGTCCTCGTCTTCGGGCGCGTCGGGTTCGAGGATTCCCCCGGCGTTGTTCGGCACTTGGAATGCTCGTGCTCTTCTTCATCATGACCGTACCGCGGGTGGCATCCGCGAGCTCAAGCTCTGCTACTTGGCACACTTGTTGAGGCGTGGGGTGGTGATGGCGGTCCAGGAAGTCCATGCCACGCGGGCTGAGCTTCGTCAGGCTCTGCATCGGTTGCACATCTCCTGCCAGGTATTCGAGTCCATACCACGCGTGGACGCTGGTGGCGTCTGCATCATCGTACCCTGCGATCCCTTGGTTCTGCAGCGGGCGCGCTTTCGTCCTGAGGTGATCGTCCCTGGCCGCATCCTGAGGCTGAGGATCTCCGCGATCGCCGCTGATGGCAATTCTTCTTGCAGTACTGTGATTTACAATGTGCACAACTTTGGTTTAAGCGATGAGGACCGCTCGAAATTTCGAAGCAAGCTCTTCTCCGATCTCACAATGACAGACATGGCACCCGAGAAGGTCACCGTTCTTTTGCTAGGAGACTTCAACCTGTATAAGCAAGCCCCCATGTACCCACGTGCTCCTGAGGTGGACAAGAGGCGTAGTCAAGGTGATGTTGCGGTGCGCGCTCATGACGCCTTCTGGCAGAGTGTGTTTAGCCGCATGATGGAGCTGGACAATGAGCTGCCCACGCATTACGTCACAAATGAGTGGCAGCCCAAGCTCACCCAGATCGATCGCGTGTTCGTATCAATGCCGAGCTGGGCTGCCCTGCAGCAGCACTTCGATGCGCTTACGGAGGATAAGCCTGAAGACTTGCACGAGAGAGGCATAAGTGACCATGTGCCTGTCGTGGTCTCGGTCTCGGCCCGTCAGGTGGCGCCCGCCGAGGAGCAGAGGATCCCCTCCCACTTCTTCAAGGATCCTGAGTTCGCTGCTCAGTACGAGAGGCTGCGCGTGCTCGTCGATTGGTCCAAGCTCGGGGTGTATGCGACGAGGCGGCGGCACAAGGAGCTGATGAAGGAGGCCGCGAGGTATGTGAGGGATCTGCGCTGCCGCAACCCGAAAGGCGAGACGAAGCTGATGGTCTTTCGCTCGATGTCTCGAGCGGTCTGGCGAGATGATGTCGAGTTGGGACAGAGGCTCCTCTTGACGTGTGAGATCGCGCCGACGTACATCTCGGTCTCTAGCGTCCAGGTCTCGCTGATCGACCCGCCGTCGTTCGCTAGGGACTTCGCCGAGGCCCAGCGCTTGCACTTCGAGGCTCGAGCGGCTGCCCTCTCGGAGCAGGAGGCGAAGGCGTTCGACCCCACATCGTTCAAGATGGTGAATGCTGCCCGGCGCAAGTTGCGCAGGCGGGAAGCTTTGTGGTCGCCCTTCAATCGCACGCTCAAGTTGCAAGGCATCAAGGTGCCCGACGATGAGGGACACAAGGTGCTGACGGACCAGGTCGACATGGTCGAGGCCCTCCGCAACCACTGGGCCCCGATCTTCCAGGTCAAGCCGAAGGTTCCCGACTGGCAGGTCCTAGCGGGCAAGTACATCGCAGAGCACGCGCCGCAGCTGGAGGTGGCCGACCTGCTCCCCCCTGATCGGCAGGCGCTGTTGCGCGCTGCTGCTCGAGCGAAGGAGTCGGCGCCTGGGCCCGACGGCCTGCCGTATGCAGCCTGGCGTGCATGCCCTGCAGCGCTAGAGGCGCTGGAGGACGTGGTCCTGGAGATTGCGTCTGGCAGGCCGCCGCCCGTCGACTGGAACGATCACCTGCTCGCCTTCCTCCCGAAGGGTTCGTACGAGGAGGATCTAGTGGAAGGCGCATTTCGCACGCCGTGCACCACGCGGGCGATTGCGCTCAAGAATGCGGACTGCAAGCTGGTGGCCTCAGCGGTGAACGCGCGGATCAAGGGACCCATAGAGAAGGCTTCGCCTGCCCCCCAGCGGGGCTTCCTGCAGGGCCGCAACTTCCTGGACAACATCTGCTTGCTGGACGCCACCGCGCGCGCCGCGGGGCTGCAGGAGTCGGGCAAGCCCATCATGGCTCTGTTCGACTTTGGCGACGCGTTCCCTTCGTTGATGACCGAATGGATGCTGCTCTTGCTGATCCACTCGGGATTCGTAGGAGGCGTTCGGTACGTGCTGGAGGCGCTCTACTGGCTTCCCACGGCGTATGTGGAGCTCGCGGGCGCGATGGTGCGCTTTGTTTGCGTCTCCTGCGGGCTCGCCCAGGGATGTCCGTCCTCTGGGAGTCTCTGGGCCATTGCAATGAACCCGTTCATCCATCACATGATGCAGTACACTGACCGCGATGCCAGTCGCCTCTCCGCCCTCGGGGTATGTGCTGACGACGTCGGAGTGGTGCTGCGGTCGCGCCACTTGCTCCGTGGGCTGTGGCGGGCCTTCGCTGCTGCTCGGGCGCTCGCCAGCTTGCACCTGAAGCTCCACAAGTGCGTGCTGATCCCGCTGGAGGGCAAGTTCTCTGACGAGCTCGTCGCAGATCTCAGAGGATGGCTGGCCGAAGCCTTGTGCGAGTGGAGCGGCATGCAGGTGCGCGACCAGGCGGAGTACCTGGGCTTCGCTGTCGGCCCTGGCGCGACGCAGCGGGACATCTGGAGGAAGGCGGCGGCAAAGTGGCTCTCCCGTGTCGTGGACATCGCGATGAGCGGTGCGGCCCCGTCGCTGGCTGCTCGGCTTTATAATCGACGTGCTCTGCCTGTCTTGGGATATCTCCAACAACTGGCGGCCACCCCGAAGATGGTGCTGGCCAAGGAGGGGTGGGCGGTCGCCAAGTTGTGGCGCATGCCCCCACAGGCGCTGGGCAGGCATGACTTTCTGGCCCTGGGTGCGTGGGCGCCTGGCCTTCGTATCCGCTCGTTGCTGGCCACGGGCTGTGCAGCGGCCATGCGATCGGCCCTCTCCACGGTGAGCAACTGGAAGGAGCTGCACGCATGGCTGCAGACACAGGTCCAGGACCACGGGAGCCTATGGGTCATTGGCAGCGGCACTATGTCCCCGCCGTATTGGCAGACCAGGCCAATCGTACAGTTCCTTGCTTCTGCGCAGGAGGATTTTGTGAATGATCGTGTGCTCGCGCGTCCTGCCGCCGCTGCGAGGGAGGCACTCGTCCGTGCCTGCCGCGACGCAGCTGAGCGGGGCGTGCGAGTGCGTGCGCAGAAAACATTGTATTCTTCTTTGCACGCCTCGCTCCATCCCGACCTCCTCCACCTCCTGATCCAGCGCCGTTTGAAGGCGTGGGGGCTCGAGGTTGAAGGTCGCGTCGGGTGTCCCAGAGCCTGCCGTTCTCACGCGGTGTCATGCAAGGCGCGGTGGGCCGGCCTGAGAGATGCGATTTCGCGCCTCGCCCCGTCGTGGCAGAGTGCGATTCTTAAGACGGTCTCGGGCGCCTGGCTCACATCGGGCCGCCTTCACGTACAGACGGGCGTCGGCGAGTGTCGCTTTCGGTGCAGGGAGCCGCCTCTGATAGCTGCGCCTGACACTTTTTCGCACTATTTGGACTGTAATGTTCTATGGTCGATCGCCTACCCGCCCCAGGCCGAGATTCCGAGTTGTGCAGTCTGTCGTCTTGGCCTTGGCGGATCACCCAGCCCATCCACAATTGAGGCTGTGGTCACTGCTTATCATATTTATAACTCTGCCAGAGTTTTGTGCCCGCCGCCCAACCCCTCTGAGGAAGCTTGGGAAGGCCACTTGTACGAATTGCGGCGTGCTGCATGCGCACTCGTCGAGCTCACAAGAACTCGAGAGGCTCCGTAGGGCTCGTTAGGGCTCGTTGGTGACCTCTGAGGACCCCCTTTGAGTACGTGCGACACACAGACACACATACATACACACATACACACATACACACACACACATACACACATACACACATACACACATACACACATACACACATACACACATACACACATACACACATACACACATACACACATACACACATGCACACATGCACACATGCACACATGCACACATGCACACATGCACACATGCACACATGCACACATGCACACATGCACACATGCACACACACACACACACTCACACACACACACACACCGTGTCGAAGGCCTGGGTATCGGCGCGATGCGTCGCCGATTTTGGGCCGGTGATGTTTCCCGCCCCCCTGAGCCAGTCCCCCCAGACATCTGGCGCCCCGATGTTTCCGAGACACCGGCCCCCGACCCCTCGACCCCTTCCCCGGCACCAGTTTTTCACCCCGGGCGGTTCTTTCACGGCCCCGATCGCCCCCGGGGAGGCCGAACATTTTGCAGCACCTCCGCCTCGATTTCTTTTTTTGTCGCGACGCCGGATGTCTGGGCCCCCCTGCCGTTGCCCTTCCTTCGGGCGATCGCAAACATGGATCAAGGGGGCGTGAATGAGCGACGGGTCCCGTTTCCATGGGGAATCGCGGATTTCCGCCGCCGAGCGGGGCGGTACCGGCCGCATTTTGGGGAGGGCACCTCCCCCGACCCATGGATTTGGCGACCGCGCGCCAGATCCACGGATCGCTAATCCACGTTTGCGCGCCCCCGATTCCTCGGCGCGCGGCCCCGCGATCCGCTGCCGCTCCATGCCGCCCGCCGGCGCCCCAGGGGCGGCGGCGGCGGGGCCTTCCGTCGAGGCCGCGCCGCCCCCCTGCGGGCCTCGGTGCCGGGCCGAGGCCTCGGGGGACCTCCTCCGTCGGGGCTGCACAGACGGGGGTCACTGCAGTCGGGGGCCAGGTCAGAGCGCAGGGTCGCGTGCCGCATTGACGCATTGACCTGGGTCTGGGTGCAGGATCCTGCAGGGTCCTTCAGGATCCCGCAGAGCCTGACCGACCCGGGCCAAGATGGACTCGGGTCAGCAGATACCCGACATGGGGGGCGCGAGGGTTTGGCCCAGGCCTCGAGTAGGGGATCGGCTACAGAATCGGCTTACCCCAAAATTGGAGCCGTCGTCGAATCTGCAAGGGAAGTGCGTCGAAGGGACATAGATTTACGAGCATTACCGACGCATTTTTCATAGATTCGATGAGCAAACCAATCTTGGGGTAAATCAATTTTGAAGCCGATCTCCTACTCGAAGGCCACCCGCGACCGAAAGTTCTGGGTCGTGGATGCCGGTCCACCCCGAGGATGGGCAAACTTCCCAAGGGTGCCCTCGCATCCTTGCCTCCTCGGTCCATCCGTCGCCACTCTCGCCGGCCGCGCCCCGCTCGAAAAGCTTCGAGATGGGCGTCCAATCCGAGGCGGGAATTTGTACATGACCACCGCCTGGAGGATCAGTTTTCGGAGCCTCGGCAGGCGGTGGATATGAACACATTCGGGCCCCCGAGGGCTGAACTATACATTTATATATATACACCCATATCCATATCCAGATCCATATCCACCTCCACCGCCCGCTGGGGCACCAGGACGTCGGTTCCCAGGCGGTGGATATGGAGAAATCCCCGCCCCGCATCCAAGGCCTCCTGCATCCTCATCGCGCACCCTCGCCTGCACGGGTCGACTGTCGTGTCCAGGCCAGTCCCCGCTGTCGGCGGCGACCGGCCGCGGCCGATTCTCCCAGGCCTCCGTCGGCCACGGCCCGTCGCGAGCGGGTGAGCGGCGGGCGCCGGGCCGAGGGCTCCAGGCTTCGCTTGGGGATCGAGGGCTCGAGGGCTCTCCTCCTCCTCCTCCTCCTCCTCCTCCTCCTCCTCTTCCTCCTCCTCCTCCTCCTCCTCCTCCTCCTCCGCCTCCTCCTCCTCCTCCTCCTCCTCCTCCTCCTCCTCTCCTCCTCCTCCTCCTCCTCCTCCTCCTCCTCAACCGCTTTGTTGCGCCGGGCGGGTGCGCCCAGGCGTGGGCCCCGGGGCCCGCGCCGAGCGGTGCGGCTCGAGAGGTGCGGCTCGAGAGGTGGGGACTCCTTCTCGGCCGAGGAGGCCGTCGACACCCCGATCGACTAGACGTAAGAGTGTCGGAGCGGGTTCCCGCGTCCCAGGTCCCGTCGCCAGGTTCCAGCGTGAATTACCGCGTGAATTACCTCCCCCGCTTTCGCTTCCAGGCAAAACCAAGCCATACCACGCGCCTCCTCGTCGAGCGGCCTGACCAGTACGGGCCGCAGTTTGGCGTCGTTTGGTATCTCTTGGAAGCGAGGGTGGTCAAAAGCGAGGTAGGTTTGTTTGCCCCCTGGAGTGACCTTTCGCCGGAGTGACCTTTGGTGCGGGCCCAGTGGGGCCCCCCAATCGCCGGACGCGATGCGATGGTGGCGTCTTGCGCGCCTGTGTTTGGCCCCCCCGCGGCCCCCAAGAAGCCGCGCACCAAAGGTCACTCTTATCCAGGGTCACTCCTGCGTGTAGCCGAACCGAGGCGGCGGCTCCTTCTTGACCGAGGTTTTTGTTCCTCGGCCTGGGCTTTTCCTCTGTCTGGCTTCTTCCCCGCTTCGTGGGGGGGGAGCTCTGCGGAGAGGCGGGCCCGGGGCTCGGGCCGTGATCCCCCCGAGGCGGCAGCTGCTTTCGCGGCGCTGGGGCTCCAGGGACGGGCGCCCTCCGCTCCGGTTTTGGGCCTCCCGTCGCCGCGGCTCGGTGCGCGCGGCGGGAGAGGTCCCGAGAGGGTCGACGGGTGAGGCGAGGTCCTCGGGCACAGGAAGAGACCTTGGCATCGCTCGGACGTGTGATTTTTTCCTTCGGCGAGGGCCATCGAGGAGCATTCTTGATCATTTGGCGAGAAAACCACGCACGAAACCGAAAAAAGCACAGGGAATGGACGTCCGAGCGATGGCCAGAGACCCCCAACCCTTTGTGGCACGAGGAAGGCGCGGCCTCACTGAGGTCCCCGTCTTCGCAGTAGGGATACGAACACTTGGCAGTTTGGTCTAATGCAGCTGCAGAAGAGGCCCCCTATGCCTGATGTTCTGGACCCTCCTAACTATTGGGACCCCTCCAAAAGGGTTATAGGGGTTCTGTTGTGATTAGGGCGCAGACCTCTGACAGAAGGGTTTCCTCGATCTCGTCTTCTTCTCCGATCTCCCTCTCTGTTTTTTTTTAGGGGGTGGCGTGCCCAGGGCTGGCAGGCAGCGACCCGGGATGCAAGAGTGGCCTTGGGTCAAGTCGGGCCTGTCCCTCTACAGGAGGAATATTCAAAAGTAGTTAAAGAATAGTCTGGGGACGATTTTCCATCCATTTCTGATAATTTTTGAACAAGTTTGGGGCATTTTTGATTTGTCGTCCAAAGTCCGCCTGTAGGGGGACACGCCCGACATAAGCCTTGGGGAGGGGGTCTGACACCGTGGGGCCCACGGGTTGGACAATCAATCCGCCAGAGGTCTGGGGCGGGGGAGCCCAGACCTCATCCCCAGACCGCCTCGAGCGATGACAAAGTCACATCGGGAGGTTCTCCACAGTTTTCGGCCCCTGGGGGCCATTACCCACTACTGGACCTCGGGACCGTGACAAAACGACTCGGGACGAAAAACCGGTCCCGGGGAATAGGTCGAACCCTCTGGGGGTCGACGTCACGAAACAATCATGACGTCGGGGTCTGGGCCCGGAGGTGCAGAGAGACGTGCCCGCTGCGCGGACGTCCACGCTGCTCACGCTCGGTTCGCGCCGGGTCGGCCAGCGGCGACCCCGCCGCGGGCGTTCAGCTCGAAACGGCGGCGGCGGCCCAGAATCGGTCGACGTTGGCCGAGCTGATGTCTCGGAGGCGCCGGATCGTTCAAGGTCGAACGATCCCCACGGTGTCAGAAACCAACGTCGTGGTCGACAAGGCACGAGCCTGCCGTACCCAATCTGCCCACGCAGGGTCGCGCGTGAGCCCCCTCTTTCATGCACTAGGCCGTGCGAGCGGCTTGCGTAGGCCTTCGCAGGAAGGTTCCTTGACCTCGGGCGTCTCGAGTAATATCACAGCGGGTGCTCTCCCGCGGACAAGGGCGCGCAAGGACAGCTCGCAGGGACGGCCCCAGAGATCGGGAAATCCCCACGTCGGGAAAGTCGCGACGTCGGATTGCTGCCACTGCTCCCCGGCAGCAGGGGCCCGATCCCGCTTCGGGCGCCCGACGCTGCGCCCATCGCCCGCGACCTGCTGCCCATCGGCGTCACCCCAACATACTAATACTACGTGTGCGTCGCCACCCCAGGGGCAACGCGCGCACCGAGAACTCCTGTACATGTGTTGTGGTGGGCGCTTTCTGGCCACACCGCTCGGGAAAGGATCCAGGACACGATGGATATACCATATCTTCGGGTCGGACGCGCGCCTCCAGGGAGAACGCATAGCACTGATCTGTCTCTGTGCGCCCCGGCCCAGGCCCCCTCCTTCCCCAGGCCCGGCCCGGCCGACGGCCCCAGGCCTGGCCGGGTGCCGACAGCCCAGGGCTTTCGTGCGCCCCGGGACGTCGGGCCGCGTCCTCAGATCGTGCAGCTGGGCCCCAGGTTGAAGTCGGGCGTGTCCCTCTCTACAGGGGAGATATTCCCAAATAGGGAAAATAGTGTGGGGACGTTTTCGTTAATATATAAAACATGTTTTTCGATTATTCCAAAATCCCCCTGTAGGGGGACACGCCCGACCTAAGCCCAGGCTAAGAAACACCCTGCTTGCCTCCAGGGTGCCCTGGGCTTTTTCGGTTTCGATGGCTTTGCAATGGAGAGCGTGACTTTCCCAGACCACCAAAAATCGATGGACGTCCTGGGGTCTCAGGGCTGGCTTTCTTGTGGAAGGTTTCCTGTGGACTGGCCTCCGCTGCAACAGGCAGCCAGGTGAAGTTGGTACGACTTGCCTGGACTGGAAGCGTGACTGATTCAACGCACGACCCGGGTCCGAACCTCAAGAAGGCGCCAGCGACGACGACGACGACGACGGTGCCGGTGACTGCGAAGTCCAGGGATCAGAACGCGCGACGTCAGAAAAGTCGGAACCCCGCCGGAGGAGCAGCTCGGTAAAGTTTAAGAGAAAGAGCCGCCTGAGGAAAATGCTTGACGCTTCGCGCAATCCCGCCAACCCACGAAGCAAAAGATGCCCAGGCGAGGCGCCCAGGGGACCTCTTGGAGCGTTTTGGGTGCCTCGGGTGTCCTCGTGAGGCGTCTCGGGGGTCTCTTGGGAGCCTCTTAGGGGCCCTTCGGGCGCCTCTTGGGGCACTCATGGGGCGCTCTCGGAGCCCCCCCAACAAACAAAAACTCATGGGGCGCTCTTGGGTGCATTGGGAGCGCTCTTCGGGCCATCTTGTAGGAGATCGATGCGAACAGAAGGGAGCTCCAATTAGCCTCGCCATTCTAGATTGCCAAAAATCGCCTCTTGGGCCCCTCTTGGGGCGCTCTTGGAGCGCTCTTGGGCGCTCTTGGGGCCGCTTCGGGGCTCTCTTGGGCCCTGGGGCCCTCTTGGGCCCTCTTGGAGCCATCTTGAGGGCTCGGAAGGCCATCGAAAGCAAAAAGGCGAGAAGCCAACATTAATTGATTTCCCTTAGGTTTCGGAAGGATTTCGGCTTCTTGGAGGCCTCCTTGGAGGTCTCGGAGGCGGCTTGGAGCCGTCTTGGAGCGTTCGTGGGGCCTCTTGGAGCATCTTGGGAGCCGGCTTGAGCCATCTTGGTCTATCTTGAGCTGTCTTGGAGGTCACTCTTGGGGCCGAGGGCCCGAAAAGTCTGTTCGGATCCCCCGTCCGGGCTCTCTTAGAGCCGTCTTGGGGCCCTTTTGGGCCGTCTTGGAGGCCTCTTTGGCTGTCTTGGGGCCCGTTTAGGCAGTCTTGGGGCTGTTTCGGGTTTTCGAAGCATTTCGGAAGCTTCTTGGGGCCGGGTTCGGTGCCTGTTGGGGGCCGTTTGGGCCCCCTCGCTGCCCTTCGTGGACCCGTTGCAGCCCGTCGCGGCCCCCTCGCTGCGCCGCTCGGGGGCGCGACGCCCTGCGCCGCCTGCGCCGCGGCGGCGGAGGAGCGGAGCGCACCGCGGCCGTGCCGCAGAGCAGACCACTTCGGATCGCCCGAGCTCTGGGCCTGGGCGCGCCCCCCCGAGCCCAGGATCGAATCGACAAGTCGAGTAATTAGGCGACCGACATGACTCCTCTTCTCCCTTTCCTCCTCCCCCTTCTCCTCCTCTCCTCCTCCTCCTCCTCTTCCCCCTTCTCCTCCTCCTTCTCCTCCTCCTCCTCCTCCCTCCCTCCTCCCCCTTCTCCCCTCCTCCCCCTCCTCCCCCTCCCCCTCCTCCTCCCCCTCCTCCCCCTCGTCCCCCTCCCCCCATCCCCCATCCCCCCCCTCTCCCTCCCGTTCGAATCGGAAATCGGATCCCACATCGGAATCCCAGGTCGAATCGAGTCGGGACCGGAAGCCATCGAACTCAGATCCGGTCGAATCGGAGGGATCGGAGCGGGCCCCCGCGCGCAGGGGGCCGCATGGACACGCTTGCGGCGCGCGTCGGCCGCGTCGAGGCCGCCGTGCAGCACCTGCAGCAGGAGGCGCGGGGCGCGCGCGCGCGCGCCCTGTGGGCCGTGCCTCGGGCGGCCCCCTCCCGCCGACGACAGCCCACACCGAAGGCCCATCGCACAGTGAAGACCCAGACCTCCGACGCACGGGAACAATCAAGGCGGAGGCTTTTCTCGAGTCTCGGCCTCCGGCGGCCCTCGCCGGGCTCCGGGACCGTCAAAAAACGACCCAGGATGAAACGCCCGTCTTGGGGAACGGGTCGAGACTTCCGGGCACCCCGTATGGAGAAACGCTCACGACGTCGGCTCTCTGGGGACGTGGCCTCCCCGAGGCCCCCATCTGTGCACGATAGGGGTCATCAGCGTGGGCGGCCCGGTTCGACACGCCTGCAGAAGAGAGCCCCCATGTCCCTCGTGTGCTCGGCCCTCCTGCCTCCGGTCCCCTCCCCGAGGGTAATGAGACACAGGGATCCTCTCTCGGTTGCTCCAGGGGGGGGGGCGCCCGGAGACTCCCTCGCGGCGTGGCGCAGAAGAGGACGGCGAGAGCCTCACCCTCTGTGCCACGGCGCGGGGGGGTCCCCAGGGGCGTCCCTCGGAGACGAGCCTCCCAGCGGGAGGCCCGCCGCTGTCGGCGGTCTCCCGGGGGGGGGGCCCTGCCTGGGCCGCCGGGGGCGTAAGCGGCTCGGGGGGAAGGATCTGGTGCTGCCAGGGAGGGGTCCAGACCTCGGGAGGTGCACGTCGTGAGAAAGCTGCGACTGTCGGGGCCTGGGTTTCAGACGCAAGTGTCTGGCCGTCTGGCCTGACGACCTCGTGCTTGTCGTTTTTTCCCTGGAGGGGGGTCGTGAAGGGTCCTGGAGCCTTTTGCGTGCTTGCTGTCTTGGCGGCCTTGCCAATGCCACACCAGGGGCTCTTCTGGAGCCACCTGGAGGGGCCCGTCAGGGCGCCTCAGGGGTGGGTGTCATGGAGGGATCTTGACCTCCGTCGCTCTTCCCTGCCATCCTGTGTTGTTGGGTCTTCGCTTTGAAGAGACAGCGCCCCGCATTCCTCCTTCCTCCTTCCTCCTCCCCCTCCTTCCTCCTTCCTCCTCCCCCTCCTCCCTCCCTCCTTCCTCCTTCCTCCCCCCCCTCCCCCCTCCTCCCTATCCGTGCCGCTGCCCTGGGCCGCCCCGCCCACTTTGGCACACCCCTCACATGTGTCTCGTGGCCTCCTATGGGGGAGTCCCAACCAACGCCCCAACGCCACGGTTCCAGTGGCGGCGCCGCCTCGTTTCGGCATGCCCACCACCCTCGCGCGTCTCGTGGCCCCACATGGATCTCCATCAAAAACAGGCCCCAGCGTTAGGGTTCGCATGACGGCGGCGCACACGTTTGGGCACACCCCTCGCACGTCTCGTGGTACCACAGGGAACTCCACAAAAGGCCCCAGTGGCAGACTTCGCACGGCGGCGACGCCTCGTTTGGGAACACCCCTCGCACGTTCAGTGGCACCACAGGGAGAACCACCGAAGAACCCAGTGGCAGGGTTCTAGTCGCAGCGCCGCCCCTTTCTGGCACACACCTCTCACGCTTTTTGGCCCCATAGGGAGCTCCACCAACGGCGCCAGCCCCAGCGCCCGCATTGCAGCACTTCCCCCTTGTGGCACACCCCTCACACGCTTTTTGGCCCCATAGGGAGCCCACCTTCAGTCGTCACTCCTGCCTTGTGGTACTCACACCTGCATGTGGTTTGATCATTCGGCATGGCATGTTGTATTGCTTTGCTGAAGTCCGGGACTTTCTCGACCTTCGCGTCTGGGGCCCAGTATCGGGCCCCAGGGACATCAAGAACGGACCCAAGACGAAAAACTACCTCGGGAAGGGGTCGGGAGACCGAGGCCCGCGGCTTGAGAAACAGGGAGGAGAAGGAGGAGGAGGAGGCGGAGGAGGAGAAGGAGGAGGAGGAGGAGGACGATGATGATGATGATGATGATGATGATGATGATGATGATGATGATTGATGATGATGATGATGATGATGATGATGATGATGGAGGAGGAGGAGGAGGAGGAGGAGGAGGAGAGGAGGAGGAGGAGGGAGAGGAACGAGGAGGAGGAAGGAGGAGGAGGAGGAGGAGGAGGAGAGGAGGAGGAGAGAGAGGAGGAGGAGGGGGAGGAGGAGGAGGTCTGGGGAAGGGTCTTGGGCAGCGTCAGGGGAGGACCAGCCCCCAGAGAGGCAGCACATCGACGCCCCGTCACCCCCGATGCCTGGCCGATTCAGGTCGGGCGGGTGGTAAGGGGGGGGGGCCCTAAAGGCGCCCTTGAGGGGCCCTTTTGGGCACCAACTGGCTCCAGAAGGGGCCCTACAGGGTCCCTTCAGGGCTCTTGCCTTCCACCCCTACTGAGGTGACCCCCCCCCCCACATGAGCGATGAAAGAACATGGGGTCGACTGCGCCGACATTGGCGCGTGAGGTCGCGCGTGCGCGCCCTCGTCTCCCATGTGGCGTGCCGTGCTGGTGGCCCGCGGAAGCCGCCGCGTAAGGTCGCAATGCCATCTCGCGCATAACCCCTTTGTGCTCGTCGCTCAAGATGTGGGTGCAGAACAGGGCCCTGAAGGGGCCCTTTGGGGCTCCTTCGGGGCCCCTGCTGGCTCCTGAAGGGGCCCTAAAAGGGCCCCCTCAGGGCCTTTTTCTCTTCATCCCCCGTTTGGGTCACACCCCATGCCACCCGCCCAAAGGGGGGAGGAGGAGGAGGAGGAGGAGGAGGAGGAGGAGGGAGGAGGAGGAGGAGGAGGAGGAGGAGGAGGAGGAGGAGGAGGGAGGAGGAGGAGGAGGAGAGGAGGAGGAGGAGGAGGAGGAGGAGGAGGAGGAGGAGGAGGAGGGGGCGGCGGGCGAGAGAGCTTTTGGCCGTCCCAGGGAGGGGCCGGGATCTGGCCGCATGCTGCTGGGCCCCGAGCAGCGATGGATGACGCTCGAGAAATGGCCCGGCGGCCCGCCGCGCAGCAGCGCCCTGGGCGATGCTAAGTGAACTTGGTTCTGGACCTTCTCGTCGTCGTCGTCGTCGTCGTCGTCGTCGTCGTCGTCGTCGTTGTCGTCTTTGTCGTCGTCGTCGTCGTTGTCATTGAGATCCGTGGATCGCCCTTTCGAAAATTCCTCCCAGCGGGCGCTCTTTCAGGTGCGAAAGAATGGACGTACACGTACATGAGAACCCATGCCGGTCTCGAGAGTACGCACTGCGCGAATCTTCGTATCGCTCGGCCGGCCCCGCGGACCGAGGGGCCGTGCTCATGCACGCAGCTGGGCGCGCACGTCCTCTGTGGGCTCCCTGCTCTTCCCGGGCGCGCAGGTGCTCGCGCTGCGGGGCGACGCCCTCGCGGGCGGCGGGCGGGGGCGCGCGCCAGCCGCCGAGGAGCGCCGGCCGCCCCCACGGCAGGGCCGAGGGCAGCGCTGTGGAAGACGAGCGGTGGCGTGGGGGGCACGGTGCGAAGTCCTCTCCAGCTGTCCAGAGGATGTGTACTGTATGCTGCCATTGTGCTAAGAGCAGGTTTAAGGCACGTCTCGAGCATGTGCCGACCACGTAGAAGATACCTGAACGACACGTCTCACTCAATGGTAGAACGGTTAGAGCGTCCGCTGTCACGACGTCCAGAAGTGTCGTGCGAGCCCGTGTCCTGCCCTCTCGCCTCTTGCCCCCATCATGGCGCCTGCCTTGCCATCCATCGCGCACGACAAGAGCCACACCGATGAACCTTTCGGAGGTCCGTGCGCATGTCGTGGATCGGCGCCAGACCTCCCCCTGGCGCGCCAGGGGGGAGGCCTCGCGCCGATCCGAGGAACATGCGTGAATTTTCCTGCACGTTTCTGCTTCTTCGCCCCGGTTCCCGAGCGTCAGCGTCCCGAGCTCTTGCCAGCCTCCCGCCCCGCGGGGCGGAGCGGCACGCCATCCGCTTGCAAGGCACAGCGTGTCGCCGCCGCGACGCGCTGAGCAAGCCCTCCCGACCGCAAGGAGCCGCTCGCGGGCTCCGCCGCGCAGGTATCGACGCGCCGCGCCTGCGCAGGGCGGGCGCGCGCCCGTTTCTCGGCGGTGTGGGGCGCGCGGCGGCGTGCGGCGTGGCCGTCCGCCGCGCTCAGGGGAAGATCCACCGGGGGCCTGCGTTGGTCTGATTCAGTGGGGTACTCAAGGCTTATGATGTTCCAACCTACTTTAGCCTTGACCGCAACAGTACCCAAGAACGCGAGGGTTTTCACGTGTCGGGCCATGGGAGGCACTCGTCCGACACTGTTTCGACACTCTTTCGACACTTTTCTGGGTGCTCGATTGTTTTTCTGTGATGTGGTCCTTAAGTACCATGGGAGCAACATAACTCAAGAGGCATTTCCCCCCCCACCGAGCTGAGCATCTGGAAGGACGCGTGGGCAGAAGAGCGCGCGATGGGCGACTCGTCGGGAAATTCGAAAAACGAGATAGGAAAACGGAGTGCCTCACGACCGTAAGGCAGAAAAAAATAGAGCGCCCGCCGGTGAAGCAGAGACGGGCAGCGAATCGGAGCGGCGTCGTCCCAGCATGCTTGTATTGTAGGTTCGTCGCCCCCCCAGGGGCGACGCGCGAACCGAGAAATCTGATGGGTATATGCGTTGTGGCGGGCGCTTTCGCGCCACACCGCTCGGGAAACGATATACCACAAGATGGGTCTACTACATGTTCGGGTCAGACGCGCGCCTCCAAGGAGGACATATAGTATTAGTAGGTCTCTGTGCGTTCCAGATTCTGCCGCGGGCGCAGGACCCAGCCGCCTTGGCCGAGTGGGTGCGCCTCTTCGAGCGGGAGCTCGAGCTGGCGCGGCGCACGGCGGCTGGCTGGCGCGAGCCGCTGTCCGACCTGGAGGCGTCGGGATGGATCGGCGCTGGCGAGCGGCGTGCGTGTCCGCATCCTCCCGCGCCCCCGGCTAATCAGCGGAGGGCGAATCCCAGACCTCCTCGAGCAATGAACAAAATCATGACAGGAGGTTTTTCGCTATTTTCGGCATGTGGGGGCTCTAGCCGGGCCTCGGGACCGTCAAAAAACGGCTGAGGAAGAGAACCTGGTCCCGGGGAATGGGTCGAAACCTCTGGGGGTCGACACTCTGACAAAATCATGATGTCGGGGGTCTGGGATTGAGGCAACGGTAGTTAGCCTTTTGGGTCCCCATCGCCGCCTCGGCTGGATGCAGTTCGGGGAATCTGGGCGCTTGAACCCCGGGAGGGGTCCGGGCACGGATTTGAGTTGCCGTTACCTCAATTCGCTCGATTATGCGATTATGCGATTATGCCCGGAGACTTGTGGCGATTATGCGATGGCATTCCCCCCGCTGCTTGGTTCGAAGTCCTTGAGATTATTGAAAGCACTTCATCAGAACTCCATGTGCTCTCCGCGGAAGCCTTATCCAAACTCCTTGGGCGCCCTACGAACATCTCATCCTATCTTCTTGGGGGTCTTCCGACAACCGTACACTAACCCGTTGGGGTTCGGGCGAAAATATTTTCAGAACCCCTCGGGCTCCCGCGAAAACCTTATCCTAACGCCTTGGGCTCCCTACGAAAACAGTATCACAATTCCCTGGGCTCTCTACGAAACCTTATCCTAGATCCTTGGGGGTCTGATTACTAGAGCTTGTCGGATCTCCTGGGGCTTCCCGCGAAAATTTGATCCGAATTTCCTGGCCCCCCTTCGAAAGCCTGATCCGAACTCCTTGAACTATCACGAGCATCTTCTTAGAACTCGTTGGGTTTACCGCGAGAACCTAGTCCTCCCTCCTTGGACGCCCTGCGAAAAACTTATCCTAACTCCTCGAGGTTCTTACGGAACCCGATCCTATTTCTTGGGGGTTCTTCCGACATTTGTATCAGGTCTCTTTGGGCTCCGCGAAAATCCTATCTCCATTCATTGCCCCCCTGACGGACAACCGCGCCTTAACGTATGGGGCCCCGCGCCAGAACTTTGTCTTGTTTCCTGAGTCTCTCAGCGGACGCAACGTCCTAAGCCATAGGATGTGTTCCATGTGTTTTAATGCGATTCGTTTCGTGTTGATTCGTTTTCTCTGTGTGTTCACAATCTTGTGTTTTGTTTTGTTGCTTTGTTGTTTTGAACGGGAGCCGCGCCCGTTCAGAAGGCGGCGTTTGAAGCAACAACTTTTGATTTACTTTCGTCGGCGCGTTTTGTTGTTGTTGTAGTTTTTGTTGTTGTGAACGGAAAGCGAGTTAAGACACATCAACAACGTTTGCTTCCAGCACTTCCAGCGCTGGAAGAATGAGGAGGAAAAGGGACAGCGAGAAGGCTTCACGCCGAGGGCGTTGGATCCGCACTCCAGGGCATTGCGCCGGCACCATTTCAAAGTGCATTGGGACCGCTTTCCGCCGCAGGAGGAGGAGGCTGCTGAGGACGAGTAGGAGAATGATGATGATGAAGATGAAGATGAAGATGAAGATGAAGATGAAGATGAATATGATGATGATGATGATGATGATGATGATGATGATGATGATGATGATGATGATGATGATGATGATGACGACGACGATGACGATGATGATGATGATGATGATGATGATGATGATGATGATGATGATGATGATGATGATGATGATGATGATGATGATGATGGTGATGATGATGATGCTGTTGTTGATGGTGATGCTGCTGCTGCTGCTGATGATGATGATGATGATGATGATGCTGATGCTGGTGATGATTATGTTGTTGTTGATGATGCAGAAGCAGGATGAGGAGTAAGAGAAGAAGGAGGAGGAGGAAGGGGATAAGGAGGAGGAGGAAGAGGACCAGGGGAAGGACGAAGAGGAGGAGGAGGAGAAGGAGGAGGACGACGACGACACCGCTGAGGAGGAGGAGGAGGAAGAGGAGGAGGAAGAGGAGGAGGAGGAGGAGGAGGAGGAGGAGGAGGAGGAGGAGGAGGAGGTCTCAGGAAGCCTGGGGGTTCTCCCGGTGGTCCCTGAGGCCCAGATTGGGCCAAGCGATCCCGGCAGCAAGCCCAGACAGTTTGTTACCTTCGCGCCTCGAGGATCGAGGAGGACTGGCCGCCGTCGTCGACGACGACGACCTCCGGGCCAGTCCCGGGGCGCGTTCTGACCGAGTGCGGCCGCGGCAGGCGCCGCTGGGGCCCACCGCGGTGTCCGAAAAAACGCCCGCTCCTTGCTCTTGTCAGCCGGAGTTGTTTTGAGGCACGCGGTGATTGGTGAGTTCCTTGTCTTTTCCTGTGCTTCCCCTCCCGTGTCCCTCTCCCTTCCCCTGCCCTTCCTGTCCCTTCCTGTCCTTCCCCGTTTTTCTTGTCCCTCCCTCTCCCTTTCCCCGTCCCCGTCCTTTTTTCTGCCCTTTCCCTTCCTGTCTCCCTCCCTGCCAGCAACTGCGCCGGAGAAGCACAAGAGGGCTCCCACAGCGTCTGGGAGCCTCGGTCCTGGAGCCTCGAGCCTCGACCGACGGCGGCGAGCGGCGGCGGCGACGGCAGCGCCCGCGACTTGGCGGCGGCGGCGACAGACGATGGCGGCGCCAGGCGCGCGTGCGGGAAGCGGAAGCCGCACTCCAGGAGGACCTTCGGCGGCCCGCGCTGGTCGGGTCGGACCCACTACTCGCAAAGTAATCGACACCGGTAGCACATCATGGGAGCCTTGTGTGTGTGTGCCCTCTTAGTGCCGTCTCTAGTGTCGGTCAGCATCGGTTAGCGTCGATTTAGCGTCGGCTAGCGTCGATTAGCGTCGATTTCGCGTCGTTTAGCGTCCATTTTTCGTCGGTTCGCGTCGGGGGCGTGTGGACCAAATGTCCGAAACGATTCTGGTCAAAAATCTGGCGAACATCTTTCCCGCACCTCTTCCCGCAGTGCTGGGGGCCCCCTCAGATTTCACTTGGCGGAATCTCCGAGCCAAGGCTCTACCGAAATCTCCGGGAGACTTCCGGGAATCCCCCTTCTGGCGGAAATGTGTGGCGCAAGCCGTATTCCAGGAGGACCCTCGGCGTCCCGCGCCTGTCGGGTCGGACCCACTGCTCGCAAGGATGGCCTGGATCCGCCGCGGGTGGTCTACGATCCACTGTATTTTTGTGGAGAATGATCAATGGAGAGGAAGCATGTTGCCTAGTAATTTCCAGATGTCTCAAACATGTGTTAAGACTGTTTTAAACATGTAAAACAACATGTGTTAAACATGTACGGGACATTTCTCCGACATGTTAACCACATTGTTATTTCAATGATAGGACTGTTAGGGTGTCCATTGTCGTGGCATCTACAACTGTATACAAGAAGGCATGTGTTCTTGTCGGGCGTTTTGCGAGTAGGTATTTTGCACTAAAGTATCATCCTTAAGGGCCCTCCCCCCGCGAAACGACAGCGATGCGTGATCAGCATCGCAGATGTGGAAGCCTCTCGCACCCCGTGACAATAATCGGTTTGCTCGCCCCTACCTCTGAGGTGCAATTGGAGTACTGCGGGGAAATTTGATACAGAGTGCTGCAGCACAGGATTGTGTCGGACACGACAATGCATGGGTCGACCATCGGCCAGCGCGTCCAGGAAGCGGTGTGGGCCTAGAGAGGGATGGGGGCCCTGTTCGAAGAGTGGGCGCAGCAGGACGTAGGTATAATAATAATTAAGCCCCCCCCCCAGCAAAAGCGTGGCACGAAGGAATTAAGCCCCCCCCCCCCCCAGCAAAAGCGTGGCACGAAGGGGCCTCCTGCATTCTCCTCTCTCCCCTGCGTCGAGTGAAGTCGTGTTGTCGCCCTCCCCCTGCTTGGGGGCCCTGCTCGCCCTGCGCGCCCCCCTTGGAATGGGCGCGCGAGGGGGCCAACAGCTGCCCTCCCCGCATTGACCCGTAGGGATTCGCACTCACAAGGTAGCGGGCCTCTCTTACGGGGCCATCTCGGAGCACGCCCCTTGGGAGCGCCGGGGCACCCCCCCTGGTGGCCCCATGTGAAGTCTGGATCTGCGGCATACTAAACTCGCAGGGGATTTCGCAAGTCGTACCCCACAGCTACTTTGTAGGCGCTTCGACGTTGACCCCCTTATGCGGATGTCCTGTCCTGTCCTGTTTTCTCTTCTCCGTCTCTGAGGTCATTTCCGTCCTTGAGGTCCCCTCCGTCTCTTCCGTCTCTGAGGTCGCTTCCGTCTTCGAGGTATCCTCCGTCTCTGAGGTCTTCTCCGTCTCCTCCGTCTCTGAGGAATCCTCCGTCGCTGAGGTCTCCTCCGTGTCTCCTCCGCCACCTTCGTCATCATCCTCCATCTCCTCTTCCCTCCTCTTCCTCCTCCTCCTCCTCCTCCTCCTCCTCCTCTCCTCCTCCTCCTCCTCCCCCTCCTCCTCCTCCTCCTCCTCCTCCTCCTCCTCCTCCTTTTCTTCCTCCTCCTCCCATCTCCGTCTCTGAGGTATCCTCCTCCTCCGTCTCCGAGGTCTCCTCCGTCTCCGTCTCTGAGGTCTCTTCCTTCTCTGAGGTTTCCTCTGTCTCTCAGGTCCCCTCCGCCTCTGAGGTTTCTGAGTTATCTGAGATCACTGAGGTCTCTTCCGGCTCTGAGGTGTCTTCCGTCTCTGAGGTCTCCTCCATCTCCTTTGTCTCCGTCTCCCCCCCCTCCTCCTTCTCGTCTCCTCCTCCTCCTCCTCCTCCTCCCTCCTCCTCCTCCTGCTCCTCATCCCCCTCCTCTTCTCTGCGGTCTCCTCCTCCGTCTCCACCGTCTCTGAGGTCTCCTGCGTCTCTCCTCGTCTCCTCCGCCATCCTCCTCTTCTCTTCTTCCTCCTCCTCCCCCTCCTCCTCCTCCTCCTCCTCCTCCTCCTCCTCCTCCTCCTCCTCCTCCTCCTCATTCTCTTCCTCCTTTATCACGCCCGCCCGCCGCACATCCATCCCACCCGTCGCCCCTATGAGCGTCGGATGGAACATCATCAGCAACATCATCAGCATCATCATCCTCATCATCAGCATCATCATCATCAGCAGCATCATCGTCAGCATCATCATCACCATCACTATCATCACCACAGTCATCATCATCAGCATCATCATCATCATCATCATCATCATCATCATCATCATCATCATCATCATCATCATCATCATCATCATCATCATTGTGTCCCTTCCCCGCTTGCCCATCACACACCCTGCCGACTCGCGTGCACGTGCGCACGGCCGTTCACACAGGCACGGATAGGCGCTTTATACACAGGCGAAGGCACACGCGCACACACGCACCGACGCAACACACAAAGGCCACGCACTACAGTTGACCCAAGAAGCCACAGGCAACCACTAAGTCCACTCATGCATACCACGGCCATGCGGGGTCAAACGTTCATTCGGGTCAAAGGCTGGGCGGGTTCAAAAGGTCATGTGGTTTCTGAGAAATGGCCGTCCTCGCCTTCCTTTTTCTTCTTCTCCTTCTTCGCCCAATCGCCCATTAGACTAAAGCGGCGCTTCCCGTTCTTGTCCGATCAGTTCCCCTCGAAATTGCAGCTTCGCTCGAGACATCTTCGAATCAGTGCGATGTTCAAGCCGTGTGGTTAAGACGTATTTCGTTAAAAGGGTGGCTCTCGCTCGAGCCATCCTCGGAAACTGAGCTACTGAGCCCGCTCGCGAAATTCAGCGAAACGTTGGAAATTGCCGTTTCGCTTGAGACATCCTCGAACAAATGAGTTGTTGTAGCAGTTGTCCTAAGACGTTGTTTGTAGAACATTGCTCGAGACATCCTCAGAAGACGGCATTCGCAGCATCTTAGCTCGAGGTCCTGTCTCCTCCGTCTCTGAGGTCTCCTCCGTCTCTGAGGTCTCCTCCGTCTCTGAGATCTCCTCGGTCTTTAAGGTCGCCGTCTCCTCCGTCTCTGAGGTCTCCTCGGTATCTGAGGTCTCCTCCGTCTCTCCTCCGTCTCCTCCGTCTCCTCCGTCATCCTCCTCCTTCTCCTCTTCCTCCTCCTCCTCCCCCTCCTCCTGCTCCTCCTCCTCCTCCTCCTCATTCTTTTCCTCCTTCATCACGCACGCACGCTGTACATTCCCCCGCCCGCCCGTCGCCCCCATAACACATCCCGCACGCACACCGTACATCCCCCCCCGCCCGTCGCCCCCATAACACATCCCGCTCGCACGCCGTACATCCCCCCCGCCCGTCGCCCCCATAAAACATCCCGCTCGCACGCCGTACATCCCCCCGCCCGTCGCCCCCATCACACATCCCGCACGCACGCCGTACATCCCCCTCCCGTCGCTCCCATAGCACGGCCCGGCACACACGCGCGCACACGCGCACACAGACGCTCACACAGGCACATACACAGGCACGCGTACATACATGCACGCTCGCGCCAGAGTAACCACAGCACCCACAGGCAACCATTAAGCTCGGAGAAGCAACCACTAATCCCGCTCTCCGCGCGCGACGCGAGTTCTGGCGAACTCTCTGTGGGGAAGGCGCTTGGGGCCCCCTGCCCCCCGCGCGATCCTTGGCTAATCGTCTGTGGGGGGGGCTCGTTCGGCAGCAGCAGCAGCAGCAACGGCAGCAGCAGCAGTAGGAGCGCGAGGAAGAAAAGAGGCAGATGACGTTGAAGAGGAGAAGGATGAGGAGGAAGAGGAGGAGGAGGAGGAGGAGGAGGAGGAGGAGGAGGAGGAGGAAGGAGAGGAGGAGAAGGACGGGGAGGAGGCAAGGCCAGCGCGGACCCCCTTCGCCGCCACGAGCGGGCGCTGCCCGGGAGCATGGCAAGGAGGTGTCGGGGAGGGGTCAGGGGAATCGATTGTCATCGCGCGTGAACGAGTTGGCTCTCGCACCTGTGCGTGGGCGTCGCCAGAAGAGCACCTGAATGGATAGTTTGCTTCCCGATTCGGGCAGCGCTTCATGCTCCTCGCCCCTCGCTCACCATCCTCCCCGATCCTTTTCCTCCTTTTTGTCCGTCGTCGCCCGCGTCCGTTCCCCCCATTGCCTTTTTCCAGCTCTCCTCTTCGTTCCCCTTGTCCTCGTCGTCGTCCTCCTCCTCCTCCTCCTCCTCCTCCTCCTCCTCCTCCTCCTCCTCCTCCTCCTCCTCCTCCTCCCCCTCATCGTCATTATCATCATCAGGCTTCTGTGTTTTTTTTCGAGCTTGGTTTACTTCCCCTCCCCTTCCCTGCCCCTTCCTTCCTTTCCCACTGTTCCAGCCCCTTCCCAGAACCGTCCCTTCACCTGCCCCTCCCCCATCCTCTGTCCCTTTCCACAAATGTTCCTACCCCTTTTTGCCCGTTCTGGCCTCCCCTACCCCGTACCCTTCCCTCGGATTCCATGGACCGCTGTGAAGATTCGAGGAGCACCGACCCCCCCCCGGAGGAGTTCCGAAACGCTGGCAGACTTGTCGGCCACCAGCCCCAAGTCACCGACAACACTACCGTGTGTATGCTGCCAGCCGAGCGCGCATGATCACTGAAGGCGCGCGTGGCTCATGCGCGCGAAACCGGGCCCGGGCGCACCTGGCCCACCCACGGGGGCGCCCCCAGATGCCGAAGGGGTCAACGACTTTCTCCAATCGGCTTGCCTGGGTCAGGCCAGGTAGACCGTTGCAAATCCACAACGATCGAGGTAAGTCCAAATACTTCGAGGTACATCCAAAAATCTCCAGGGGCATCTGGAGCACATCGCAGACGTTCCAGCGCGAGTGAGGGACAGCGGACGTTCCTAAACCATGAACGACCAGAGTACACTAAGTTCCTTACATCCCGTCCCACAGCTCCTCCCGAATCTCTCCCGAGCCCTCCCAGGAGGCTCCAGCCCCGACAATCGCCCCAGGTAACCTTCCGTAGCCGTCTTGGCTCAAGATGGTGGCTCTAGCCTAGTCAGGTGACACCTTGTCAGCTGCATGGCTGCTTTTGGGGCCTTGAAGTTTTAATTTTTTCTCTCTCATGGAAGCCCCACCTGCGGAAGGGCGAAAAAGCCTGACTTGGTGCGGGCCGTGTGCGTGCCGCAGGCGGGAGCGGTTCGAGAACGGCATCGACCGTTTCACCCTGAGATTCGCTGACCCGATGAAGGAGGAGGGCTTCGCGCGCATTCATAGGGCGCGGCTGTCCCAAAACATGTCTTACGCGATCGGGACCGTTGCCACCGTTGGCCTGATCAGCGTGATTGCCCACAGGTTCTGGGACGATTCCCAGTATCCCACAGAGGAGGCTCAGGAGCTCAGCAAATGGCAGATGCTCATCATTACGGTCAGCATCCTGTCCCTGATCTTCGCCCTCGGAATCGGGAAGCTCCTTGCCGACAGCAACATTGCTAGCACCATTGGGTTGGAGATCCTCGCCGTGTCTGCAGGCAGCTGCTTCATGGTACTGCTGGTGACTATCCCGAAGCACTACATCGCGCGAGTCTTCGGCCACGCCGACACGGAGGCCGTATGGGGGGTGAACCTGGGCCCCACCGACGGCAGCTTGGTGCTGTACATTGACCTGGTGGTCACCGCCGTGCACTGGCTGCTGCCCATCCGCTGGATCGTGCTCGCCCCGCTGGAGGTCCGTGGGCGTATAGCATATCCGTATCGACGGCCTCGCGGGTCGGGCGTCCCTTGGCCGCTGCCCCGTGGATGCGAGGCGTTTCTTCGCGGATGCCCCGCGAGGCACTGTGCGACCGCGTATCTGCTCGACCTCGCCTTGGAATCCAGACCGCGAGGGCGTGGATGATAAGGGATATGTTTGCCGTTCGGAGCAGGTGATCGCCATCCTGGCTTACACCGTGCCCGCGCTGGTGCTCGGCAGCCCAGCCATGAACATGGTCCCGTTCAACGTCATCGGGCTTCTGGCGCTCACGCTCTTCGCGGCCTTCGGGAAGCGGGCATTCGAGAGGCAGGAGCGCGCGCTGTTCGCGGGGTTCCTGTCGGAGAAGCAGATGCGGTTTCAGGCCGAGTTCCAGCTGTCCAAGGCTCCGGGCCGCCAACATCCAGCCAGGACGCCGAAGCAAGTACCGCCTCGGGCTCGGGGGGGTGCTCTGGTTCTGGGGCCGTTTCCTTTGGAAATCCAGGTCGGGGAGCCTCTTCGTAGCCGAGGTTCGCCGTGGCCCGATAAGCGCCATTCGCTCCTCATTCGGCGTTCCTTGTGGTAGCGCGGATGCATCGGGGCGATGCGGCTCGGTGTGGAGCCCGATCTTCTCCGCGCAGAAGTCTCGCCAGCGCATCGCCGACGCACGCATCGGTGATGCATCCGCGATGCATCGGCGACCCGGCGCGATTCTCTGACCCAATTTTTGCGGCTTCCTGACAAGCTCAGGGGGTGCAGTGCAGGCTCGCTTCCTGTGACAAATTACGGTGCATCTTCGGGGGACCTCGCCTGTCCCCAAATTGGTGTCTTTCTTGGTCCCGACGCGGGCCCGATGCGGACTCGACGCGGACTTGGCGGGGATTCGACGCGGGTTCGACGCGGATTCGACACGGGTCCGACGAGGCCGACGTGGATTCGGCACGGATTCGACGCGGATAGTGCCGCGACGGGGCAGAAAGGTCCCCCTAGGATGCAACCTCAAGAAATAAGTGGGCGGCTTCTGGGGGCCTTATCTGTCGATTCTCATCAGGTTCGACTCAAGTTCTACTCCAATTCGACTCAGGTTCGACTCATGTTCGACTCAGGTTCAACTCAAGTCGACGAACGTGCGACGCAGCTTCGACGCACGAGCGGAGCGATTGGCTCCAAAAAGGCGTCCAGAATCAGCACATAAAATGAAAGGGCGGCCTCCCCGAGCCCAGTCTACTTCAGGCGCCCTCTTACTTCCAGGATCCAGCTGCTTTGCCCTTCCCTGAGTCTACGGAGGGCGGGCGGGAGCCCAACCTACTTCCAGCGCCTCCCTGCTTCGTGCCTTCACCTGCTCCCTCCGACCGACGTGAGAATGGGAGGCCTCCAGCAGGTGGACGGCGGCGAGGTCGCGCGGACGGAGGACGCCGGCTCCGAGCGGTCTGGCGGGCTGTCCCGCCCGGGGACGACGATGAGCGCGGCGGCCTTCGAGGGCAGCCTGGCCACCCGGGGGCCACGTCCAAGGGGGGGGGAACGGCCTCGGCGGGGGGAGGCATCGACACCCAATCGCCCATGCATCGCTGATGGTCTTGTGGAGGGCGGCCAATGGAGAGGGAGCATGCTGTCAAATGATTTCCAGATGTCTAAAAGATGTTTCAAACATGGTTTAAATATGTAAAACAAATCATGTTTGAAACATGTTTAGAACATGTTTTGCACATTTTAAACACATCTTTAATTCAATGATAGGATTGTTAGAGTGTCCATTGTCGTGGCATCCACAATGATAGCCAGGGGAGGAAGAGGTACCCATGCCGCTGCCCTGCGCCCGTTTTCCTCTATTCCCGCCCCCTGGGCGGCCCTCGTCGCCACCGCTGGATTCGCCACCGCTGGAGAGGTCCGGCCAGGAGCGGCAGGGGTACCTTTAGGGGGCTCGTCACGTTGCATCTTCGGGGGACCTTGCTTGCCCCCCGAGTTGATGCCGTTTCCTGTGCCCGAGGCGGGCTCGATGCGGCCTCGACGCAGATTTGGCGCGGATTCGACGCGAATTCGAAACGGAGCCGACACGGATCCCACGAGTCTGACAGGGATTCGGCACGGATTCGACGCGGATAGCACTGCGACGAGACAGGCAAGGTCCCCCCGAGGATGCAGCATCAGGCACCCAATCGCTTCTTCATCGCCGATGGGGGCTCGATGACCCGCTCCGCCCAGGATCGTGCGGTTGTGCCATCGGGGGCCTATCTCGAAGGAGCAAAACCGGCATACAGAGCCCTTCGGAGTTCCGCGCGGTTTTCTTGGATCGGCGCTGGGCCCACCTCACTGGCGTGCGGAGCGCGCCAGGGGCTTCAGCGGAGATCCGAGAAGTCCGCTCGGAGCTCCAAACGATACAGTTTGTGCACAGTTGTTTCATTTTTCTACTGCCGCCGATCTATAGGCGCAAGCGGCGATGCATCGCAGATTCCAGGTCGATGTTTGCCTCCCTGATCCAGTGACTCCCCCTAACGGTGCCCCTCAAGGAGAACGCGTCGCTGGACCAGATCCGCGCCATTGGCCGGAGGGAGCAGTGGCTCATGGCCAGCGGGGACGCCCAGAGGAGGAAAAGGTGCCGGTACTGCCACCCCTTCCTCGTTTTCGTTCTCTTGGGCCTCTTGCAGCCCTCGGCAAAATGAACCTCAAAATTGGTCGACGCGCCACTTCAATGGCGCTTTCACCCATTCAACGTCGCCCCCCTCAATGTCGAAGCAGAGCGGAACGCGGTCTGGGCGGGTTGCGACTCGGAAAATCCACGATGACCCACATTGGAGAGGGGATGCCAACAAGAAATTCGTGCGCACGGCAAGGAAACTGCGTGACGCAGTTCTCAGGTTAATTTTGTAAAAAGTTAGTGGGAGGCCCTCATCGCCACGGCCGAATTCGCTTCGAAAGTGTGGTAATAACGCACCCATAGGCCCAAGGAGAGGTCAGGGGAGTAACGGTGTCGGTACCGTTTGGTTTCCCCAGGACGTGCAGATCCTGCCCGACAAGGTCCTCGGCTCGGGCGGCTTCGGCATCGTCGTGTGCGGTCTGTACCATAACACCGTCGTTGCGGTGAAGGCGCCGCGGAAGGACATCACGGCGAACGGCGCCATCGGCTCATCTTCGAGGGAGAAAAAGCGGCATAAAGATGTACTTTCGGAGGTCCGCGCGGGTTTCTTGGATCGTCGCCTGGGGGGCTTCGGCGCCAGGGGGGCCCAGCGCCGATCCAAGAAGTCCGCGCGAACCTCGGAAAGTTGACGTTTTCCCAGCGTTCTCTTCCCCGTTCATCCCTGACCGAGCTCTGCAACGAGCTGAGGATCCTTCGCCGCCTCCGCCACCCCAACATCGCGGTCTTGTACGGCGCGTGCATGGACGATGCCCTGAGTAAGCTGTGCCTGGTGCTCGAGCGTGTTGACGGCGTGCCTCTGGGCGCGTTCGTCCGCGGCCTCCCGGGGGGCCGCCACCGCCCCGTGGAGCCGCACGGTGGAGCCTCGGAGGCCGGGGCCCTGGCGAGCAGTCTCTCCGCGAGGTCCCTGCTCGTCTGCGACATCCTGAACGTGCTGTGCTACCTGCACTCGAGGCAGCCCGTCATCGTCCACGCGGACCTCAAGGACACTCAGTTGCCTCGATGCGCCCGTTTCGAAGCGCAACACGCCCCGTGCTCAAGACGTCCGTGCCGATGCGTTGCGTGTTGGCTCCACGTGTTGGACCACGCTTTGGCGAACGTATCGCGTCGGACCTGCGTCTTCGGCCTGCGTGTGGAGCCCCGTATCAGTACCACACGTGTCACGTGTTGCGTCTCGGGGCAGCCACGCCGAGGACACCAACGTCTTCGTGGAGGAGCGGCGCGGCAGGACCGGCCGGACCTCCTACCGCGCCAAGCTGCTCGACTTTGGCCTCTCGCGGATCCTCACCCGGCGGGCCAGGCTTTCCCGGCGGCACGCTCCTTGTGGACGGCCCTGGCCTCGAGTCGGGCCTGTCCCTCTTTTCAGGGGGAATCTCCAAAAATGGTCAAAAAATAGTCAGGGTGCGATTTGTTTGGTTTTACAATTTCTGACCATTTGGGAGCATTTGTGGGGTATTTTTTGTTTTTCGTCCAAAATCCCCCTGTAGGGGGACAGGCCCGACTATACCCCATCCGAAGAGGAACGTGTGTGCGGCACAAACACGAGTTTTCGGAGCTCCGCGCGGATTTGTTCGGTAGCCAGTCCTGGGAGCCTTGTGTGCCCTCGCCATTCTGTCTCTGGCGTCGCGTCGAGAAGCGTCGACTCGCGTCTGGGAGTCGATGAGATAGCGCCGATTTCGCGCAGGTTCGCGTCGATTCGCGTCGGTTTAGTGTCGATTAGCGCCGATTGAGCGTCGACTAGCGTCGATTCGCAAGAACCGACAAGATGGTATGGAAGGCTCCCATGAGTTGCCACCGAAGATCTGTCGGGGCCCCGCTCCCTGGCACGCGGAGCGCGCTAGCGGCGGCGTCCAAGACGCCGCCCGGGGAGGGGTCCAGCGCCGCTCCAAAGAAGTCCGCGCGGAGCTCCAGCAGTTTGTGCCCGCACGGTCTCTTCTTCGTCTTCTTCTTCTTCCTCTTCTTCTTCTTCGGGTGGGCGCCCCAGACCTCTCCCGTGGCGGCGAGCACCTCCCCGGGAGGGCCCCAGAAGTGAGAGTGAAGCCAGCCTGCTCCTCTCCTCAGGCCCCTCGGCGGCACGCCCCGGTGGATGGCCCCGGAGCTGCTCTCGCGCGTGCCCCCCGACGCGGCCGCGGACTGCTACTCCTTTGGGCTGCTGGCCCGCAGCAGCTGCAAGCCCATCCCCATCCCCACCGGGCCACGGTAGCTCAGCCCCACAGGCCCGCCCTCCTGCGTCCTGGGTGGGGGCAGGCTCCACGAAGCAGGCACACACACAGTGGAGGCCCATGCAGAGAGACGCCCTGCCTGCCTCCAGGGTGCCCTGCGGGTTTCTTTGGGCCTCGGTGGTCCTGCCGTGGAGAGCACGACGCCCCCACCCCGAGCACCGGTGGACGTCCTGGGGCCTCAGGCTTGGGTGTCGTGTGGAAGGTTGCTTGTGGACTGGCCTCCACTGCACGATGGGGGCGTTCGTGAAGGAATGTGCCCAGGAGTCTGCAGGCCCTGGAGGATTCCTTCTCCGATGAGGACGGCGGTGATACCCGCAGCCAAGCCTCCGTTGGCGTTCTGCACCCTCTCCGATGGCTCCTCCTCCGAGGCCCCCACGGTGCCCCCACCCTGGCGGGCGAGTCGGCCCGCCGGGCCGAGGCCACGCCGGTGGGGATAGCGATCGGCCCGTCGACGCCCAGGCCTACTTCATCGTGACCGGCGGCCTGCCCTTCGAGGGCAAGGGCACCGACCAGGTGATGCGGCGGCTGCGCGGCGGGCGGCCGCCGCGGCTCACGTGGCCCGCGCCCGCCGACGAGCTCTGTCAGGCCTGCCGACCGCTGGTGGAGCTCAGGGGGTCACCACCCACCAAGCCACCCCAACCCACCTCCCGAAGCCTTCAATCTGCCCTCCATTTCCAGTGGGGGGGGGGTCTGGGAGCGTCGAAAACAGACACACGGGACCCGCACCCCCCCTACCCGAAGTTCGGGTCAAATTCGGGCATTCGGGTTGGGGTTGGGGTGGTCTGGTAGGTAGTCAGGGGAGGGAAAGGCACCGATGCCGCTGCCCGGTGCTCAGGTGTTGCGAAGAGTGCCCCCCTTATGGTGCCCCCCAGGAGTTCCGAGGAGGCCCCCACGGCCTCCTGAGCACCCCTCACGCGGGCCAGGAGGCCCCAGGGGCTCCAACACTGAGCGAAAAGCTGGGGGGCACCTCAGGCCAGGGGGCGCCTCTGGCGGGTCGTTTCGAGACGTACTTGCTTCCAAACGGACTGAGCTTGGGAGCCGCAGGGCTCTTTGTCAACGCCGCCCTGCCGCGGCGGCGCTTTTTGTTTTTTTTTCGGTGCGAGATGGTTGGTGCGGCGCACCTCTGGCAACCTCTGGTGTGTGTGGGTGTGTGTGCGTCGTCTTCGCCGAGGTGTTCGGGTGTTCTCCTCGCCTCTCGGCCGTCTCCCCCAGCCTCGGCGGTGCATCCCAGCAGCGGCTCCTCGCTGAGCGCGCCCTGAGGCTGCCCGGACCGTCCCGAGCGGCCGCCTGAGACCCGATTTCTATATGGGGCGTTCCAAAATGGGCCTTGCCTTCGAGGATAGAAGGAGCTGTCATCTCTTCCTCGGCGGAAGGCGGCGGAAGGCCGGCGGAAGTAAGACGAGGCCGCCTCCGCTGGCGGAAGCCGGCGGAGACTGGCTTATGCCAGCGCTCATCGCTGCTGCTGCCGTCCTGGAGAACCCTCGTCGCCACGGCTGGATTCGCCTCGAGATCCTGGCCATGGTCAGGACGCGCCACGGGGGAGGCCCCGTGATCAGCGGTACCGGTATCTGCTGGCTCCTCCCCAGGAGCAGTGCACCCAGTTGAAGCCCGCCCTGCGCCCCACGGCGAAGCAGGTCAGCGACGAGCTGTCGGTCGTTCTGAGCCACGTCGCCGGCGGGGCGGCGGAGGCGGTGATCCAGCAGGAGGTCGCCGGGCTGCCTGGCGCCAAGGCCGCCGCGGGCGCCTCGGTCGAGGACCTCCAGGAGTTTCGTGGCGTGGTGGAGGTGAGCCACGCCAGCAGCGCCAGCATCGGCTCGCTGGTCTCCCGGGGCTCCCGAGACCTGCCCCCAGTGCAGGAGCACGAGGCCCGAGGAACGGGAGGCGGCAGAAGCATGAACCCTCGGAGCCCCGCGCGCACGCCGTGGATCGGCGCGAGGGGCCCCGGCAGGTTCGGTTCCTGCCGCTCCCGGTTCCTCGCGATAGGTGCTGCAGACCGGCGAGTCCTCGGACGGCGGCGCGGCGCCTTCGCCCCGGAGCCACGGGAGGCCGCAGAGGCAGCTGGCCCACCCCAAGTACAAGCCGACGCCGCTGAGCACGGAGGTGCTCACGCTGTCGTACCTGCTGCTGCAGTGGAACTTCTCGGCGACGGGCAGCGCCTGCTGCTGGCTGCACGGTGCCCTGCGCTCCCTGGACAGGGTCCGGAAGGAGCTCAGCCAGAGGGCGTGCATCAC
>CAUYUJ010019982.1:225173-242673 GCA_963575745.1 Prorocentrum cordatum
TTTGGTCCGTCTTGGGCCTTCTTGGGGCCTTTTTGGGCCCCCTTGGGGCCATCTTGGGCCGTCTAGGCCTGCACAGAGGCCATCTTGAGCCGTCCTGACGCCCTCGTGGCCCCCCAAGAGGCCCAAGTAGCCGAAATCATAGATTTTACATAGGTTTTGGTAGGTCTTGGGGCCCCCAAAGTGGGTCGCCAGGTTGGGTCGATGGATGTGGCGTAGCCCCTGGGGGGGTCAGGGGGGAGACATAATCATTTAACACAAGACAACGTGTAGCAATTATGCAATTATGTGATGCAATGGATACGTTGCATTACAGCATCCGTGGAAAACGCTGCCGCTGAGCACGTCACTTCCGGACGTGGAGTTCCTCCCTTCAAGCGCCGGCTCTAATCATGGGCGCCGCCGTGACAAATTTCACTTGGCTGGCGCTGCACCGCGGTTCGCCCAGCGGGAAAAAAACGGCATTACCGTCCAGTCGTTGTGTGGCCTTTTGGAGGTTTCTTTGAGGCCTCTTGGGAGCTTCTCGTAGGTTTTTTTGAGGCCTCTTGGGGGCTTCTTGGGGCCTCTTGGGGGTCTCTTGGGGGCCTCTTGGGGTCTCTTGGGGGCGTGTTCGACTGGCCTGCGGCGCTTTTTGCGCCGTTTCGCCCCTTGGGGGGCCCTTTTGGAGGCCTCTCGCGGCCGCCTTGGGTCTCTATTAGGGGTCCTCTTGGGCCGTTTGGGGGGCCTTTTGGACCGTCTTGGGGGCCTCGTGAAGCCCTCTTGGGCCGTTTTGAGACCATCTTCGGAGCCTCTGGGGCCTTTATGGGACCATTTTGGAAGCTGTTTGGGCCGTCATGGGCCTCTGAGAGCCGAAAAAAGGCGAGAACGTAAAAAACACCATAGGAACATTTATGAGTTTGGCTTCTGGAGGCGCAGTTGTGGGCGCTCGTGGGGCCCTCTTGGGCCATCCTCGGGGTTTCTTGGGCTCTCTTGGGGCAATGTCGGGCCGTCTTGGGGCCGTCTTGGCCCGTTCAGAGGCCAACTTGGGCCGTCTGAACGCCTTCGTGGGGCCCCAAGAGGGCGACGGGGGCCAAATCATAGATTTTACATAGGTTTTTGCTTGATTTTGCAAGTTTTTGAGGCGCAGGAGGGAGGGGCCACTTTGGGTCGGCGGAAGTGGGGTGGCCCCTGGGGGGGGGGGTAGGGGGAGTACATAATAATGTAACACAAGACAACATGTAGCAATTATGCAATCATTGGATACATTGGATACGTTGCATTATAGCCTCCGCGGACCTGACTCCGGCAACACGTCACCTCCGCACGTGGATTCCTCTCGCTTCGCGGGGTGCACGTCTGGAGTACGTACAGTGAAGTCGTTTTGGGGGTTCTCGGGGGTTTCGTGGGGGCGTCTTGGGCCGTCTTGGGGGGCTTTTTCGCCGTTTGGCACCAGTGGGGGCGGGGCTGGTGGCCATGTCGCGGCCGCCCAGCACGTCATTTCCGGACGTGGAACGCCAAAATCTTTCAACACCCCATGGGAAATCAATGATTCTTGTTTCTGGAAGCGCTCTTGGAGGTCCTCTTGGCGCCGTCTTGGGGCGTTCTTTTTTGGGGGGAGGCCCTTTTGGGGCCATCCTGTACCGTCTTGGTCACGTCTTCGCGGGGCCTCTTGGGAGCCTCTTGGGGGCCTCCTGGAGGCCTCTTGGGAGCTTCTTTGAGCCTCTTGGGGACGTCTTTGGGGCCTCTCCCCCCTCCCTCCTTTTCATACTCCCTCCCCATATCCCCTTCCAGCGCCAGCTCTAATCATGGGCGCCGTCGTGACCAACTTCCACCTGGCTGGCGCTGCGCCGGACTTCGCCCACGGGGGAAAAATGACAGTACACTCCAGTCGCTGTGTGGGCTTTGGGGGGCTTCTATGGGCCTTTTGGAGGTTTCTTGGGGACTTCTTGGGGGCCTCTTGGGGGCTTCTTGGGGCCCCTTGGGGGCCTCTTGGGGGCCTCTTGGGGCCTCTTGGGGTCGTCCTGGGCCGTCTTGGGGCGTTTGTTCTGCCGTTTCGTCCCTTCGGAGGCCGTCTTGGGGGCCTCTCGCGGCCGCCTTGGGGCGTTCTTGGGGTCCTCTTGGGCCGTTTTAGGGGCCTCTTGGACCGTCTTGCGGGCCTCTGTGGGCCGTCTTGGGGCCCTCTTGGGCCGTCTCGGGGCCCTCTTGGGGACTTTTTGGGTTGTTCCGGGGCGATTTTGGAAGTTGTTTTTGGCCGCAAAGGCGAGAACGCTGAAATATCGCCCAAACCATCGGACAATCAATGATTTTGGCTTCCGGAGGCGCAGTTGGGGGCGTTCTTGGAGCCCTCTTGGGCCGTCATTGGGGCTTTTTGGGCCCTCTTGGGCCCATCTTGATCCGTCTTGGCGCCCTCGTGGCCACCCAAGAGGCCCAAGAGGTTGATATCATAGATTTTCTATAGGCTTCGGTGGGGTATTGAGCCCCGGGAGGGGGTCTCCATCTTGGGTCGACGGATGTGGCGTAGCCCCTGGGGGGGGGGTCGGGGAGAGACATAATAATGTAACGCAACACAACATGTGGCAATTATGCAACAATTGGATACATTGGGTACGTTGCATTATCGCCTCCGCAGAAAACGCTGCCGCTCAGCACGTCACTTCCGGACGTGGACTATACAGGCTTAAGCCACATCCGCCGACCCTTTTGTATTTTACTTCGCGTTTTGGCTGGTCAATTTGGGTCGCGAAGCCGGTCCCTTGTGGGAGTCTTTGGGGGCCTCTTGGAGGCTTCGTGGGGAGCTCTTGCAGGGTTGTTGGAAACCTCTCTGGATGCTTCGCTGGTGCGCAGCAGAGTATCAGCTCGCGTTTGCATCCCTGGCACGCAGGGCTCGGCGGAATTCCCGAAGGTCTGTCATAACGATCGAGCTGCAGGAGGCCCGTACAGATGACGACGCGTGCCCCGTGGAACATAAACAATTGCAGGTATCGACCATGTTGTCTGCTTCGGGTTTTTCGGGGGTGCGTTCGGAGGCGTTGCGTAGCGTCCTAGTGATTTCTCTCGGCGTGGCTGGGACGTCTTGCAGGCCTCTGGGGTCGTTCCGGAGACTCTGAGCTGCTCTCTGGGGCCCATCAGACTGACAGGGGCCCAGAACTATGCGCCACCACCGCCTCCCTCCCCCCCCCCCCCATCCCCCCGAGGAGAGGAGGGGGGAAGGAGGCTGGAGGAGGGGAGGGGCGCTGAGTGTGGTGCCCCGCGCATATCGCGTATCCTTCGCGCCCGCAGGCAGGCTCTTGGCGCTGCGCCTCCCGTGCCCTGGGCCGCCCTCGCGGCCGGCCATATGGAGCCCGCGCCGGCCTCGGCCGAGGGGCGGCCCGCCGCGCGCGGCGCGCACCCGCGCTGCCCGAGCGCGAGGCGCGCGTGGTGGGCGGCGGCGGCGGCGGCGGCGGCGGCGGCGGCGTCGACGACGACGACGACGACGACGACGTCGACGACGACGACGACGACGACGACGACGACTACGATGGCGACGACGACGACGGCGATGGCGATGGCACTCGGGGCCGCCGCGGGGGCCCGGAGCGCCTCGGGTCGGGCAGGCGCGGTTTGGATGCACGCCAGGGTTCTTGCTTTTTCTTGTGCCGTCGGGGCTCGTCGATGCGTAGGCTCAAAAGCAGGGGGGGCATGCACAGTTTTTTGAAGTACTCGTAGCATATTCGAGGTGGTTCCGGGGGTGGCTCCCATCAGCGGCATCGTCCCGGACGGCTGCCGGACAGCCGAAGTGTGCCCCGAAAGCCCTTGGGCAGCGTTCGTGGCCACGGCTGGGCGCAGCTCGGCAGGCTGGTCGGGGACGCGTCGGGGGGGATGTCCAGGAGCTGGTCCAGAGCGAGAAGCCGAGGTTCACCCAGGGGCCCAAGTTTTTGTGCAGCAGTCCTCGAGCAGTACCGCGTCGAATCCGAGGGTGGGACGTACGAGCATGTGCTGCCGCCAGCTTGGGAGCCAGTCTACTAGCTGCGCACTCCGGCGGCCGCACACTTCAGCCTCAAGCGACTGGAACGACCCTAAGCCGCTGATGATCGCCTTTTCGTATGCGGTGCTGTTTTCCGTTTCTGCCCTTCTCGATAAACGTCCACCCGCATTGCAGGTGCCAGGTCGAGCTCGGCCACTGGCCGTAATGGGAAACACCACAGTAGCATCATAGAACAGCGGAAGTCCCCGGTCCACGTTCAGGCGCGTCACGATGAGTTCGAGCCGGCGTCGGCTGCGCAGCGGGATTGCCTAAGTGTTCCATTGCCCCCCCACCCCAGAGGTCAGAAAAGCATGCCTATGGGGGTCGCGTCCTTCGAACTGCACTGCGATCCCCAGTCGTCGACGCACGGCGCATTGCAACTCCGAGTTGTTGAATTTCAGGGCATCTGTCGTCGGTGCAGCCAGCAACCACCCAGCAGAAAATCGTCCCATCACCGATTGCAGTCGAGCTCTACCTGGCGAAACTGCATTCGCCCGTGCACTCGGCAGACCGAGCACGCGTTTCAACTGTGCTTCGCACTGTTTGTCCCCACTGCGGACGAGGCGCAAACTTGCCAGCCGTGCCGCCATTTGCCCAACAACGGCCCATGCGTCGGAGGCGGTTCCAGCGGTCGAGCCCCCGCGGCAACACCTGCCCCCGGACGCCGTTCCGCCCATCCCGCAGCTCGGTGACTCCTCGGCCCGCTGCCCTGCTCGTTCTCCTCTCGCTCTTTCTCCTCCCCACCTCCCCCTCCGCGGCCTTCTGGCTTCGAGCAGGCCGCGCTCTTCTGCCACCCGCCCACCCTGCACCCCGCACCTGACTGAGCGGACCCCTCCTCCTCCTCCTCCTCCTCCTCCTCCTCCTCCTCCTCCTCCTCCTCCTCCTCCTCCTCCTCTTCCTTGAGCGGGCAGCGGACGGCGCAGCGGCTAATCCTACCTTGCGCCACGTAGCAGTGCTCCACCTTTGCCGTGCCTCCGCCCGCCCGTAGATGGCAAGTGAAAACCTCCCGGAAATCGTAAGTCATCGGACGGATGTGTGGCGAGGCTTCGCCCAGCCGTGGGCGACCGTGGGCGCCTCGTGGGCGCCCCGTGCACCGGGCGGGGGTGCTGTGGCGAAGCTTCGCCTGCTGGGCGGCTCGTGGGCGCCTCGTGGGCGCCCGTTCGCTGGATGGGTGCGGCGGGGTTTCGCCTGGGTTGGCGGTTGCACCACGCAGCTTGCACTGCACCGCTCACTTCACATAGCCTGCCCCCGCACACTCGGGTCGCACCGCGCACACCACGAAGCTTGCACGGCACCGCCTGCGCCACACGGGTCGCGCAAGACAGCTCGTGCCACACGGCTCACGCATTCACGGTGCAAGCAAGCCCCTGTTCGGCGCCCCCGCCGCCAAGACGTGTTGGGAAAAGGTTGTCGTCGCCACGGCGGGCATGCCCGGAGGCGGGCAGGGAGAGCGGTCTCCCTGCATCTTGGCCGTGGGGGGCTGGCCCTCGGGTGCCGGGGGCCACGAGCAGCGGATCCGAGACGGGGCCTGGCCCCCCCGAGGAGTGGTGGAGGCCCGCGGGGCCGCGGGTGGGAACAGGCAGACCGTCGGGCGTCTTGGCGTGGGGGCTGGAGACGAGTGCCGCGTCTCAGCCCGACCCACCAGAGCGCGCGAGCGGAGTGCTTCTGCCGCGCCGCGGCGCAACAGAGGTCTCGGAGTGGGGGGGGGAGCGCGTCGGGACATGCGGGGCACCCCTGGAAGTGCAGACTCCGTCTCCAGTGCAGGTTGTTGCTCGCGAGCCGTTTTTTTTGAAGGCCAGCTTGCTCCAGGGATGCATCGACCCCCAGTCGCCCATTGGTCGCCGATGGTGGCCCGATGGCCCACCCCGCCCAGGATCGTGCGCATTTCCTAAATATCGGGAGCCTATCGCAGATCTACCAGCGATTTGCAGTCGATTCCAGGTCGATGAAAGCCCTTTCCCCCCCCCGAGCCAGTCCCCCCCTGGCGTTGCCCCCCCCCCAGATTGGGGCGCCCGAAGCGTTTCCAGAGGCTGGAGAGGCGAACGGTCTGGCCGTCTCATTTCGGAAACTGGAACATATACATTACCATTGGCGGGCTGTTGTTCAATCCCAGAACTTTTTGAGGGTCGGGGACGACGTCGGAGTGGTTCGGTGTATACTATTTCCCCGGTTTCCCGGGGAAACAACAAAACATATACACCAGGATCCCGTATACACCAGGATCCGCTTCCTTGTGCGAATTTCAGTGCGAGGCCGTAGACAATGTCGGTGTATAGGGCCCTGTCCCTTATCATTTGTTGTTTCGACGCCTTCGGGGCGCCTGTGCCCTGGGCCCCCGCCCCTGTCGTGGCAGGCTCGCGGACGCGCGGAGGGAGAACGCCAAGACCGCCAAGCCGCGCCTCCGCTGGCGTAGCCCGCAAGAGGGGTGGGGGATTGAGGACTGGAGGAGGAGGAGGAGGAGGAGGAGGAGGAGGAGGAGGAGGAGGTATGAACTTATCAAAGCCCCCGAAGTCTTTGATGGCAATAAGAACGAGAAATAAGAAAACCATCCAGGATGTTTTCCACACCGCTGCTAAGTGACTCAAGGGCCCCGGAAAGGTTTGGGCCAAAGTGCAATGGTACGCTCGCTATGCTACAGTCATGCTCTGCACAATAGCACGCGATACACAGCGTATATCTCACACCCGTGAAAGAGTAAACTAAATCAACCAGGGGGAAGCCCTCCTTTCGATATGAAATATAAACTCTAACTGCACAAACTGCAGAAACTGCATAAACAAACTGCATCAATCTGAGATACAACACCTGAATATGCAAGCTGAATATGCAATGCACAACTGCGTACATATGGACTGCATAACTGGCAATGGAACTGAGCGAAACAAAATCTGAAGCTGCGCTGGTGTGTTGGCTCACTCACTGCAGCCCTTGGGGCTGTCGTCTGCTGCCTGATTGTAGTCGTCTTGCCATTGGTTGAGTTCGGTCGTCTCCACTGAAACACTTCGCCTGCACGCTTGAACCAGTTCATCTTGTGACAAAACCGCCACTGATTTCTTTGCAAACGGTAGGTAACCATGCTCTGTACGCCGACCGTCCGCCGTCGCACTTGCTTGTGGTTGCTGCTCGTCTTCTTGAGGTGGATGGTCGTCTCCTTGTCGATGCTGGTCGTCGCCGTCTCCTCGGTCGTGTCGCGCTTGTTGCTGGTCTCGGTCTGGTACTTCACACTGGAGTCGTCTCGATGCTCCACAAACTCTTGCAAGACATAGTAGACTGCTGGAACTGCCACTGCCATTCCAATCATCGTAAACATTATGCATCCAGAATGCCTCCAGAAAACCACGATCACTTCGCGATCTCGTCATAGTAGTTTTTGTACTCTGTGTTGTAGTCGAAATCTGGAGTGTAGGTTGCCACTGACTTGCAACAACACGTCGCAAAAACTGCCAACTGCATGAGTGGTGATCTCGCCTTGGTAGCTGATGATGTCTCCATCTTACTCTTCCTTATGATTTCCTGTCGTTCCTCCTTAGTCTTTTTCTTGGCTGCCGTATAGGTGGGGTCGTGCTGTAGCTGAAGTCGTCCTGCTCGAAGTCTGTCTGCGAAGAGCTGCCTTGCCGCTATCTTCGTGAGACCATCTGCATAACTATTGCCGTTCTGATGAGACCCACTTCCATTGCGTCTGTGTAGCCTCCATTCGTTCTCGTAGTGCCAATACCTCGATGCCGGTGCGCTTGTCCTGGAAGCTGGTGATGGTCTCCTTCTTGGCTGCGTCGTAGAGCGCTTTCGCGTCGATCACGAGTGCTGACTCTACTGCGTAGTGCGTGCTCTCGTCAACGGTGACGTAGATGAGGGCTGCCCATATTCGCTTCGCAAATTCTAGTGCGTCCATGCCAGCTGCCGCTGCTTGTGATTCTGCACATAGTGATGACCTGGCTAGCCTCGTCAACTTGAAAGACTTCCAATCCACGACACAGAAATCTGAGTCCTCGCCGTCCAGTACTTTCGAGTGGCATGCCATGATCACATACCCTCCTTGACTAGATCCGTCTTGTCGTACTCCCCAAGCTGCGTCCGTCATCGCTACGAGCACGATGTCGCTAATCTTGCCAATCTTCTTCATCTTGAGGCCGACGTCCGCGTTCTGCTTGTAGAACCTTAGCGTCTTGTTTACCTCTCTTGCTGTCGGCACTGTCGCCATTGGAAGCTGCCCTTGGTAAATGCTGACCGATGCTGGCGTGTGTGGGCATGCTTGCGAACTTGGCCACTGTGGAGCTCCAAGTTGTCCTCGAAGCTGTCGTATCTCCTTCGGCGTGAGTAGTCGGTCGTTGTTGTCGTCCTTCTGATCGATCGTGATCGGTTTGAGGTTGGAGGCGCAGGACTGCATCTTGATGTTGATCTCAGTGCCGTTGGAGTGCTTGTTGTCCCAGTAAGTGGTCTGGTGTAGGTCCGATCCGCAATATTCCATTTTGTCCTCCTCTAACCACTTCCGAAACTTGAACTTGCTCTTGACTGCCTCGATGATGTTGCTGTAGTTGCTGCCGGGCCTGCGATCTCCTCCTCCGAGCATGTCGTCTACGTAGACTAGGATAAGCCCGTCGCAGTTGCCGTCCTTGTCGTAGCTAACGAAAAGACATGGGTCCAGGGGGTGCTGCTTGAGTCCGCTGGCCTTGAGGTCGTCAACTGCTCGTTGCCACCAACGTCGTGGTGCGTCCACTTGTCCGTACATAGATTTGATCAATTTCATGAGCGTGTCCGGTTCGATGCCCATGAGGTTTGCTGCGTCTCGTGGTATTTTGGCGTAGAGTACTCGTTCTTGCTGTCGTCCTTGTAGGAATGCGGTTGCCACGTCCGCTGTCCACAATCTCCATCCGTTGTTTGCCGCCAGTAACATTGCCAACTGACGTCCCAATCGAGATGCTGTAGGTGATGCTGTCGGTACCTTGCCGTCGAGTGCGTCTGGGTCGTTGAAGCCTTGTACCACTGGGCGTGCCTTGGCCCTCGGTGTGCCGTCGTCGTTCTTGGTCCACTTCAGTACCCACTTGGCCTTCAGGATGCGCTTGGGGTCTTCGTCTCTGGTAGGCTTGTGAAACTCCCAAACTTCATGTCTGAAAAACTCTTCACGCTCCTTCCGCTTGCCATCCATGAATGCTGCTCGCTCGTGTGGTGTCATGGTCCTGGTACTGATCTCGGCGAAAATGTCATTGATCTTCGCGTCGTTGCCGTCGAACTCCCATCCGAATGGTAGGTCCTTGTCCTCTAGCATGAGCTGCATGGCTGCGAGCACGTTGTCTGCGCTGCCGTCTCCCACTGGTTGAGACTCTGCCGTTGGTACCGATAACGGTGGTCCTCGATATACTCCTCCAGGTCGGGTAAAGATGGAAGCTTCTGCTGCGTCCAATCGCCTGCGACTCTCCTTTAACTCCAAACTCGCCGTAGCGGATGTGGGAGCCGGTGTTAGTGAACTCGACGATGCTGCCGCCGCTGGTCCCAACGTAACCGGTGCTGGTACTGGTGGTAGCAGCTGAACTGGAGGTGGTGGTGACCGAGTCTGCGTGGGTGGTGGAGTTGTTGGCTGTAATGGTGATCCCATAGGCTGGGGTGGGGGTGTAGGATGTATCGGTTCTTGATCTGGTTGTCCTTCACTTTGCTGTCTCTCCTGTTGAGGTGTGCCGGGAACGTCCATCTGCTCGTCCTCTGTAGTGCTGGGAATCCCTGGACTTTGGGGAGGTGGTGATGCCATCTCCGTTGTTGCCGAAGCTGCTGCTCCAGTAGTTGGTGTACCCCTCTGTCGCTTTGGTGGTGGTTCGTCTCCTGGTCCATCGTCATCGCTGATGTCCATGTTCGAGTCGCCTGGCGCGTTGAACGGTTGCTGCTGTGAGCTGACATCGTGGAACTGCGTGACTCCTGTCCTGCTCATGTTGCCAAGCGTCTCCTTGGCTTGCGTGAGGTTCTCCAGGAGAACACATCCTTGATCGCTAACATCTGGTCGAACGTGTTCTGGGGCACAGCGTAGTAGGTTAGTGCCGTGCACGATCCAGTAGATCCTCGGTCCGCTCTCGTCCTGCCTCATCTCCTTGAAGACCACGGTTGCGGGTCCTTTCCTTTTGTTCTTGACGAGCTTGTTCGTCTTGCCCTCTCTCCAGTAGTAGCACCGCTGGCCGATCGCAATATCATGCTTGAGAGCAACGTGACGTCGTAACAGTGGACGTCGTAGTTTGGCCGAGGCGTCCGCCTTCATAAACGCTGATGCCGCCATTGACCTTCGCTCAAGCACGTTCTTGAAATCCTCGTCCTCCTTCATCTGGTACAGGGTCGTTGGTGAGAACTTGTCGCTAGAGTTGGTCATGGTAGTAGTCGGATCCATTCCCAAAACCCACTGGCATGGTGAATAGCCCTTTGTGAAAGCCAACCGATTTACCTGGTGTGGTACATAAATACAAGCATCCGTAAGCAAATCCTCCGTGATAGCCGTCCGGGCGCCACGGTCGATAACGTCTGCACAATGAAGCTCCACTGCCTCTCGAACAACGTGATGCCGACGTTCCACCACTCCTAAACTAGAATGCGCCTCGCCTGCTGCGATAACGATCGATATGCTATGCTGTTCTAAGAACTGTGTAAAACGATCTGAAGCAAAACCTGAACCATCGTCCGTCCGCAATTCTCCCATGGGTCCAAATTGCCTGATCCAGCCACGCTCAACTGCCTGGATCAGCTCCTCTGCTGTCTCGGTCTTGATGGTACGTAGTGCACAGTAGCGCGTGGCCCCGTCTATCATAGAAAGAACTGCCGTCTTGCCGGTACTATTCTTGATCCAGAAGACGTCCGTGTAGACGATCTCGTTGAACTTGGTGGCTTGCTTCGCTGACGAGTGCTTTTGGTGGACGTTGTCTGGCCATGCAGTGTTCACACCGATACTCCGATGCACACTGCAGGATGTTGTCCTGGGCGCCTGCCTGTTGAAGTAGACGATGTAGTACGGCTGGGTTGGGGTGCCCCATCTTCCGGTGAAGTCTCTTGACGTAGCGTAGTGCTCCCGTGCCGTGATGCTCTCGCAGGCGTGCGTGTTGGTGGGCTTACCGACTGGAATCTGAGTGCTCGGGTTTGGTACCATCCTCCGATTGCGTTGAGTCCTCCGCTGCGTAGATGTCCTCGATCTCGGGCTCGACCATGACTTGCGCCATCGTCGCTGCTAGGATGAACGGGTAGTCCTCGGCAGGTTTGGCGAGCATCCGTCCCTCCAGTAGGTCGTGTCCATGTGATCGGTCGCATCGCTCGCTCGCTGAGTACTGCTGCCATGAGCTTCTTGGTCGTCTTAAGTGTCGTCGGCTTCTTGACCATGGTCGTGCTGCCCTCGATCGCATGGCCGTACATGCACTTGTCGAACGTACTGTGTTCGCCGTGTAAGCGGCTGAACGCCACGGTATGCCACGCCCTCGACGTAGCTGGATGTTTGATGTGAGCACCTTGGCCACAAACTGTAGATGTACTCGATGATGCCATTCTCGTAGCTCGGTGAGGTACTCCTTCCAAGCGGGGTGTTGGTGGATGTTGAGCTCCTGCATGTTGGACCAGGGTCCGCACATTGGTGACAGATGAACCTCGTCAGGCTGCTCCTCCGTCAGATTCTTGAGGGATGCCTTCTGATGATCCTCCTTTGCGGAATCCCAATCGGTATTGAGCCAAAACGTTTCCACGCGTGCTCCTAAATCTTGTAGTGCGTGCGAAAGGCTGGCTTTTCCAGCGTAGACTTCCCATATCATCCGTCTCGTAGTACACCGTTGGTGAGCTGCCCTCCTTATGGTCTGTAGGTACTGCTCGCTGGCATGCTTCACGGCTGAGTCGATCTTCTGAACGAAGTTGAGCGAAATCTGTTGGATGCCGTTGTCGGGGTCGTCGTCGGTGCTGAAGTTGACCTCGTCCGTCGTAGGTGACAGTAGGTACCAGCATGGCTCCGATAGCGTGGTGCCGACTGGCTCGATAGCTGTCGTAGTGAAGCACAGGTTGCCACATGAGGAATGCTGCTGACACTGCCACTGCTTCATGTAGGCTTTGCAGCAACTGACCTGTACTACGCGTTCGGAACAGCCTTCCGTGTGAGGTCGCCGTTGTAGTTGTTCCCGCTGCTCGCCGTCCTTGCTGGAGTCCGCCAGGTAGGCGTTGTCCACAAACTCTAGGCCGCTCATGGTCTCGTTGCTGGGGTCCAGGAACTGCGCTGCATCAACGGGCTCGTACTCGAAGTCGTTCGTGTGCTGACTCGTTTTCCCGTCCAACTCCTCTAGTAGGTCCACCGTGTAGTGTCCGTGAGGTAGGCTGCGTTGCTGCCTCGAAGTCGCCGCCGTTCCACGCATCTGTCTGCTTGGCGTAGTCGACCTGGACTCCGAATACCTCCAGCAACGGCCTCGGGAATAGGATGGGCGTGCGTCCAGGTACCACGTAGATGAAGAGCGTGCCTGACTTCTGCTTGAAGCTGGCTGGTATTGTGCCACACCACTGCGCGTGTTCGATCTTGCCGTTGCCGAACCGAAATGGCCGTCGGCACTTGTATAATCTGAGGTCCTCGATGGGATAACCCTTCCGCTGGCAGTCCCTCACGTAGTCCTTGACCGTCTCTGAGCCGGACATCTGCGTTGTCACTCCACAGTCCATGACTCCGTTGCTAGCTGGTATTGTGCTGGCGTTGGCCTTGCTGTGACACTTGTCGTCCCAGTAAACCTCATCGACCCATCAAGCTGTCGTCGGTGTGAACCCGCTTCTTGTTGGGTGGCTCGGTGCACTCCCCGACCCAGTGGCCGAGCTTGCCGCATCGTAGGCAGTTGGCCGATGGTGCTGATGTTGGTGCTGGCCTCGTAGCTGCCCTTGCCCTTCCCATTGGGTCCGCTGCCGTAGGTCGTGGTCTGCTGTACGCACCTGGAGGTGATGATCCTTTTGGGCTGCACTCTCGTCCTTTGGACTTGCCGCGTCCTGTGGTGCCTTTGCTGCTTGACCGGCCTCGTCCGTATGATCCTCCTGCTGATCCTGCGGCCTTACCTGAGCTTCCGCCTACCATCGCCACAACAGGGTAGAAACCGCGTGCTAGCTTCAGGTCGTTGAACCGCTTCCTGGCGTCCGCGTAAGCCGCGTAGACTTCGTCGTGCTCGCCTGGGTCGAGCTCTTGAGCTGTGTTGGGGTCGCGCTGGTAATAGCTCTCGTCGCAGTCGTACCTGGTCTCGTCATCCTCCGCCCAGTACGTCTGTTCGTAATCGTCTGGCTCGTCCTCCGGCTCGCCAGTGTAGAACTCCGCATCGTAGTATTCTGCTGTGTCCTCGTCGACGAAATACTGCTTCCGTGCGTGATTCGGCTCGTGTATGATACTCTCCTGCCCGAACGTTATCTCCAACGCCTCGATAACTCTCTCTTGTGTGATGTTCTTGCCAACTACCGACATGATGACCGCCTTCTGGTCCGCGCGGTATCTTCCTCGTCGTAGCGTGAGCCAGCCTCGGACCTTCGCCGGTAGCTCGATGTCGTGCGTCCTGAGCTTGCGCTCTGCAGCGCGAACTCTTGAGATGTAGGCGAACAGCGTCTCGCCCTTGTACCGCTTGAGCTCGAAGAAGTACTCCTCAAAGTCGTCTGCGAGCTCCGTCCTATCGTCCATCTTGAAACGATTCCGTAATCTGGCCATGAGTTGCTTCGCCGTGTTGGGCTTGATGAGTTCGTCCGCTGAGAGGTCCGCCTCTCCATCCCAAGCTTCGCCTGTGAGACCCGCGCTGAGCATGAGAGCTGCTTCGCCCTCTTTCTTCTCCAATGTTTGCTTCGCGATGAAGATCATCGCTCCCTTCTCGTATTCTTTACATTTGTTGAGTGTGCCGTCGAACTGTGGAACTCCTCGCTCGGGTAGCATGTCCGCCATCGGCAGAGACATTCTGCTGAACTGAGACTGCAAGGGGTTAGCGTCCGACACGTGCTCAACGAAATCGAAACTGCCCCGGTCTGTGACATCGACTGTGAGGTCGTGTGTGTGGGCTGTCGAGAAACTGACCTGGAATCTCCTCTGCGATCTGCCGCAAAGTCGAAGCTGCTTATGGAGTTGGCGACCAGATCCGAAGAGAGGTGTCTGAGAGATGGAAGGTCGAAGCTAGAGCCTGGCTTACCAGGCTCCGCTACCAATATGAAATTATCAAAGCCCCGAAGTCTTCGATGGCAATAAGAATGAGGAATAAGAAGAACATCCGGGTTGTTTTCCACACCGCTGCTGAGTGACTCGAGGGCCCTGGAAAGGTTTGGGCCAAAGTGCAATGGTACGCTCGCCATGCTACAGTCATGCTCTGCACAATAACACGCGATGTACAGCGTATATCCCACAGGAGGAGGAGGAGGAGGAGGAGGAGGAGGAGGAGGAGGAGGAGGAGGAGGAGGAGAGCGTTCCAGTGGTGCCCAGGTCGCCCTGCAAGGCCGCAAGAGGCCCGAGCTGTGGCCCGAGAGCCACCACGGGCAGCGCTGGGGCCGGGTGGGCTCAGGGAGGGGGCTGCACCGCCCCTCCCCGTCGCCCGCGAATCACCGATCGGGGCCTCGGCAGCCCGACCCCGGCCAGGAGCGTGCGGTCTCGCCATCGGGGGCCCAGCGCCGATCCATCGGCGAGGCGTCGCCGATGCCGGGGCGGTGCCGTCCCCCCCCGGAAGTGGGTGCCCCCATCCTGGCGCTCCGCCGTCGAGGAGGGAGGGGAGGGGTCCGGGCCGCGGCCTCGGCGTCGTGTTTTTGTCTTCGGCACTTGCCCCCCCCCCCCTCCCCCGCACACCCGCCAGGACGAGCTTTGCAGGTTTGTCGGGACGCCCGTGGATGCAGTCGACGCGCTCCCGCGGCGAACAGCGCAAGTCGCCGTGTGTCCGTCTCCGTGTCCGTTCGGCGCTTTTTCTGCCCGTTGCACGTTTTTGTTAAAAAAACACGCGTCTGCGTGTTATCAGATCTGCCCTTTCGTGTACACAAGTGTGCCGGTGCATGTGCGCGAAAACACGATTGGAGCCACGATCCAGGGATTCCCGCGCATGGCATGACGCATGTTGTTCCCAGGTTCTGGGCGTGTAGGGTCACACTCGTCGGTTTTCTAGCAGCGGCTCTGCCCGCTGCTCGGCGGCTGCGTTTGCTGCCAGTTTCCAGGGCCCCCGCCGAGGGCACGCGCGGCTGACGGCGGGCGTCGGGCCGCAGGCCCCCGTTCCGGATGTCGGGGGGTGGCCGGGGTTGCCCTCGTCATCGAGCCCGCAGAGCGCAGGGGGAATTTTCATACGCAGGTGTTACAATCGTCGGGCGAAGAGAACTATGCACATGCACCTATCCTGGCAAGGCCCATCCTTGACCCAAGATCGGTGCATATGCCTTCCTGGCCAAGGTAGGAGGGCGTATGCACCGATCCTGGGCTCAGGATGGGCCTGGCCAGAATCGGTGTATGTGCATAGTTCTGTTTCCTCGAAATCGGCGGTTGTTCGTGGTGTGGCTGCGGCGAGGGTCGGTGCCATCCGCTGCAATCTGTCTCAGGGTTATATTGGCGTCCTTTGGGGGCAAGGGCTACACGCTGCCACCATCCAGGTCATCCTGGGCTCTGTGCAGGCCTATCTATGTGATGGCAGGACGTTGCGTACATCATCCCCGGACCCAGGAGGGCCCTCGCCAGGGCTGGTGATGTCGCACGGCTGCCGCTTCCCAAGAGAACTAGGTAACCGCAGGAACGCGAAGACGATCGCGTTTCGCGCGGGCCGCGCACTACGGCCAGAGCGGCCGTACTTCTCCATTGGGGAGACGCGAGGGCGCGAGGGCGCGAAGGTAATCGCGCGGCTCGATGTGCGATACGTGAAGTCTGGTGACCTGGGAGAAAAGGGAGGCGGAGGGAACGCAGATCATGGATTAAAGCGTGCGGACTAGCCACGGGCCCCGCTCCCGTTCAGAACCCGCACGCTCTGTGGTCCAATCAGGCGGCGCTGGCCTCACGCTTCCGGGGGTGTTCTACCCTGGGTCTGGGGATGCTTTATTACATGCTTCTGGGGCTTGTGCCTGGGTATATTCCAGGACTGTTGCAGTGCACTTTTTCCGTACGCGTTCTGGCAGATTGGTCTCGAGGGATGTCGGGTGTCCTCGTCTAGCGTGTCTTGGTCCACGGGGCCCTGGGGAGTGGGCGCCACACGCGCCAGATCCACGGAGCCGTGATCCGTGAGCAGCGCGCGCCCGACCTCGCTCGGCGCGCCGGCCCGCGCACAGGGCTCCCGCCCCCGGCGGCCACGGCTCGAGCTCCTCGGGGCGCCTTTGACACCGGCAGTCTCGCCTGGCCCCGCTCTGATACCGTGCACGCCGGAGGAGAGAGGAAGGGGCCACCGCCACCACCGCCGCCACCACCACCACCACCGCCACCGCCACCACCACCACCCCAGACCCCCCTCGAGTCATGAGCAAATAACGGCGGGAGGCTTTTGTTGTTGTTCATCTATGTTCGGCCTCCGGGGGCCCTTCCCGGGCGACGGGACCGTCAAACAACGATTTGGGAAGTGGTCCCGACCTCTGGGGGTCGACGCTGTGACAAAAATCACGACGTCCGGGGTCTGGGGAGGTGCCACCCACCAGCGAAGAGGTCCACGATGCCTCCCCGAGCTGAGGATCTCTAGGGGGCGTCTCGAGCGGGGAGCGGGGGCCACGCCATCAGGGCCCCCCACCCTCCCCGCTCCTCGCGCTGGTGGTGCTGGTGGTGCCTCTCCTATTGCTCCTGGGGCCGCGCCGCGGCAGCTCGTTTCCATGCTGCGTCCGCTCTCGACCGCGCTCGCCCTGCTGGGCCTCGCGGGGCCGGCAGGGGCTGCCGACCGCGACACGTGGAGGTTCGATGGGGTTTTGACAGCGGCACAACGGCCTAAGCCTTCGGAGCTCCGCGCGGAGACTTCCTGGGTCGGCGCTGGGCCCCCCCTTTGGAAGCGGCTCTAACGCCACCCCTAGCGTGCTCGGGGAGGAGGAGGAGGAGGAGGAGGAGGAGGAGGAGGAGGAGGAGGAGGAGGAGGAGGAGGAGGAGGAGGAGTCGAGGAGGAGGAGGAGGAGGAGGAGGAGGAGGAGGAAAAGCAGGAGAAGGAGGATTACCCAAGGATTACCCCAAGCCGACGCAGTCGCGAGGAGGAGGAGGAGGAGGAGGGAGGAGGAGGAGGAGGAGGAGGAGGAGGAGGAGCAGCAGCAGAGCAGGAGGAGGAGGAGCAGGAGGAGCAGGAGGAGCAGGAGGAGCAGGAGAAGCGGAGGAGCAGGAGAAACTGGAGAAGCAGGGAGGAGGAGGAGGAGGAGAGGAGGAGGAGGAGGAGGAGGAGGAGGGGGAGAGGAGGGGGAGGAGGAGGAGGAGGAGGAGGAGAGGGGAGGAGGAGGAGGAGGAGGAGGAGGAGGGGGAGGAGGGGGAGGAGGGGGGAGTGGAGGAGGAGGAGGAGGAGGAGGAGGAGGCGGAGGAGGAGGAGGAGGAGGAGGAGGAGGAGGAGGAGGAGGAGGAGGAGGAGAAGGAGGAGGGGGAGGAGGGGGAGGAGGAGGAGG
>CAUYUJ010019982.1:250173-252300 GCA_963575745.1 Prorocentrum cordatum
CAGATCGCGCGGTGGAGCGGCCCATGCCGACCAGCAGTGAAGCAGCCCCTTCGCCCCAGGGACAAAGAACAGGGGATTCTTGCCCCACCGCCCCACCCCATCATTCCATCCATCCATTCTTGTAAGTTCTCACGCCCTGCATCCTGACCCCTGGACGTCACCAACGGTCTCCAGGGGCCCTTCGGGGCTTCATGATGCCCAGAGTGGACCATGAACGTCCCTACACTTGTTCTCTCGATCCTGAATGGTGAGGGTCGACGGCAGAGCCTTCGCAGCCCATCCAGCTTTCCATCCCGTCCCCTCTCCCCATGTCTCGCACCTCCCGAACGGTGCGCAGACCTCCGCACGGGCGGTGAGGCGGTAACGGGGATGGCTCCAGCGAAAGAGGCTGGGCGTCGGTGCCAACCCCGCGACCAGAAACTTCGGCTTGGCATGCCGCGCCGCCGGTTCCGGTCCACCGCGCTTGGGCGCGACACGCTGAGCACTCCCTGGTCCCCAGGCGTCCACGTCCTCCGCCCCGCCCCGCCCCACGGAGCACGTCATCCGCTCGTGGGGCGTGGCGCGTCGCTGGGGCCGCCGCCGCGGCGCGCCGCGCAAGAGTTCCCGGCCGTGACCGGGCACCCCGCACGGAAGGCAGCTGCACACCGCCACCGTGCGCCATCCGCCACCCAGGGGGCCCCAGGAGGGCGCGCGCCCACCCTCACCGTCGGGGCCAGAAGGCCGCACGCATCACCCCGGGGGCCCGGGCGGCGTCGGCGGGGGATGGCGGTGGTGTGCAGCTGCCGCAGCGGCCCCCCAGAGCCCTCCCGCGCCGTTTCTGGCATCGGCGGCCCTTGGGGTCCCGAAAGCGCTTCCAGACGCCAGAGAATTGCGAAGAGGCTTTCGACCAGATTTGTTGCCGAGTAGCCAGAGGTATCCAGTGGGAGCGTCAAATAAGAAGCCGGCTTGCAAGCAGGCAGGTGCCCCACGTGCATTTCCTGTCACTTGAAGGCCCCAGGGAGCCGCAAAAGGCTTGGGGCATGAGGAGCATTCCACAGTTGTGCCCCAGCATGTCTTGCAGCGGACTTTCTGTTATCGTGTGTGCCTGCTGCATGGGCACGTGGATCGGAGCCCTCCAGGAGCAGGAGGGGGGGGCCTCGGGAGAGCAGCGCGGGCCAGGGCAACCACCCCGTGGAGCCGCCCAGCTACGACCGCTTCGCGGGCGGCGGGGGCGTCGAGCTCCGACACCTGGCCGGCATGGCGACCTGGGGGGGCGGAGGGTGCGAGCGAGCTCGCAGAGGTCGAGGAGGGACATGCCACAGGTAACTGCCAGCGAGTTTGCCCACTGCAGGTCGGCCCTTGTAGTGTTTCCAGTTTGCCTGGCGACCTTTGGATTTGCTCAGCGGTTCAGGTCGAGTCGGGTGAGGTTCTGAGGTCGCCCTCCTCCGCATAACCCCTAACCCTACTGACGCGATGAAGACGTGGCTTCACTGAGGTTCCCGAGGTCGCCTCCGCCGGCGGAAGCCGGCGGAAGGTTGGCAGAAGGCGGCGGAAGTAAAAGATGCGCCCCCAAGAAATGAACACGTTGTTGGGTTCAGGGTTTCTGGAATCCGCCAAATCCACTGCGCCTCTTGGTTTCTGAGGAAAGGATCCCGAAGCTACGAGACGCAGTGGATATGGACACAGGTCTTGTCCGCAGTCGTGCCGATGCTGCCTGTCGTCCTCCCGGTGCAGAAGCGAAGTCGTGCACGCGCGCGGCAGGCCCGTGCCGCTTCGATGCGACGTCGACGACGGCTGAGTTCCCCGCGCTGGGAGGGGGAGGAGGAGCGGCGAGGGGGAGGGGGAGGAGGCCTGAATGGGGACGGCCAGGATGTGGCGGCCAGGTAGAGGTGGAGGAGGAGGAGGAGGAGGAGGCGGAGGAGTAGGAGGAGCAGGAGAAGGAGCAGGAGGAGGAGGAGGAGGAGGAGGAGGAGGAGGAGGAGGAGGAGGAGGATGAGGAGGAGGAGGAAGAGGAGCAGGGGGAGGGAGTGGGGGAGGGGGAGGGGGAGGGGGACAAGCTAGGTGCGCTCGCGTCATATCTGACGTCCTACCCCTCCCTCCCATCCATTACCATGGAGCTGATTTTCTCTATCCGCGGACGCGTGTCGT